>PVKU01011546.1:0-42462 GCA_004027475.1 Anoura caudifer | reverse complement strand
CATCAAATATAGGTTACAATATTTTCCAAAACCAAAATGAATGCATATGGTTGGTTGTACATATGGTTGATTGCCATTTTTTGGCAGACTTTGTCCTACCTAGTTATCCATAAATTTATTTAAATTAACTTAGGTCAGAATAATCACAATAATACCAGACCACATATACAAATATTTTGCATTTACAGTTAAGTCATGTTTTACCATCATAAAGCTCTGTGAGAATTTATGCCAAATTATGTCTTGCTATATGTTAGGGGTAGTGGAAGAGGTTAGTCTCCTTCTCACCTCCATCAGTTCCTAACAAATTCAAAATACACACATAAAAATCTGAACGAAAACTAGAATAAGCCTTTAGTTTCCCATTCAGATGGATCACCAATTATTCAACTTTTTTCATCTTGTAACACATACAAACTAATTACTAAAAATCTGTGGCACATGAAAAAATACAATTTTTTCTTATCTGACAAAAATAGGTATAATTTTGATTCATTCACACTGGACATCTATTGTTGAATTGGCTGTTGTTATTTTTTTATTTAATAATCTAAGAGGAAAGAGGTCAGTGCCCCTGACTAAATAGTCAGGTATTACATGTTTTAAAAATTCTTGTGTCATGCTGGTTGAAGATCTCTAGGTTAGATTGTTGCTTCTAAGTCACCCACTATGCAGAATTTATCACATTTTGGTAAGTAGGATAATTTCCAATTATCTACAAAAAATTAGAACTCAAGAAATTTAGGTACATTTCCTAAATTCACCAAGGGTCTCCCAAGCTTGGGTTTTCCAAATGCAACTTACCAAATGTGGATTTTCTAATAAAAGTTTCTAATAAATGTTTTACTGGCTTTAATGTTATATGAAGTTGCTATTCATGTTAACAAACAAACAAACAAACAAATAAAAAATGTAGACGTGGTTGATGTGGGTCATTGGGTTGAGTGCTGGCCTGTGAACCAAAGGGTCTCCTGTTTGATTTCCAGTCAGGGCACATACATGCCTGGGTTACAGGCTAAGTTCCCAGTTGGAGATGTGCAAGAGGCAACCACACATTGGTGTTTCTCTCCCTCCCCTTCTCTTTTCCTTCCCCTCTCTCTAAAAAATAAATAAATAACCCTGACTACTGTGGCTCAATGAATTGAGTGCCAGCCTGCGAACCGAAAGGTCATTGGTTGGATTCCAAGTCTGGGCACATGCCTGGGTTGCAGGCCAGGCCCCCAGTTGGGGATGTGCGAGAGGCAACCAATTGATGTATCTGTCTTATGTGGGATGTTTCTCTCCCTTTCTTTCTCTTCCTTTCCCCTTTCTCTAAAAGTAAATAAATAAAATCTAAAAAATAAATACATAAAAATAAATAAATAAAACCTTTAAAAAAACTTTAACTCTGAATTATTCACATGTGATGAATACTATCATTTATAACAGAAAGCTTACCTGAACATAGTAAACTCATGTCAAAAATCATAATTCATAACTTAGCAATCTTGCAATTTACAATGTTATTTTATAAATCCTGGACTCAGCTAGAGCTAATAGAAAACTATACCTCTTTTTCTTTTCAATATATTCCCCCCTAGTAAATTCTGTTTGTTTTCCTGAATGTTGCAGTGGAATTGGTTTCATTTTATTTTTCTGGGATGTGATATGATGGCTTAGATGTAAAATCAAACAAGGTACATAATACTAAAAATTAAATTGGCCTTAGTCTATCAAGGAAAACTCAGGCACAGGTATAAAAAAGAGCCAGTATCAACTGCTTGAATTCTTAGCTTTTAATATACTCCACAATAGCTGGCAGCAGTTTTTCAGGAGACACTAGATTGACTGGTTAATTATAGAAGATGTAAAACTCAATGTACAGATAGCAAATCAAACAAGTATTCATTCACTTGGCACTCCACCAGAAAACAGCATACACCTTTTATTTGAAACTATTTGAGGATACAAATCATAATGCATGACATTGAAAATTCCCATAACAAATGCGTAGTGAGGCTGCCAGCAAGATTACTGATTCACATTCAAACATAAATTTATGAGGAGAAAAAAATCACCTCGATTCACTTCAAAGTAAATGAATTCTTCCATTAGGATGTGCTGTACTATAGCACGCTGCACAATATCCTTCAAGTTGAATGAGATCACCTTCAAGTTTTACCATTACCACACTGATGTCTTGACATAACTTAAAACTTATGTTATATTCTCTGCCATTTTGAACCTAAGTGATGCAGACACTGGCAAGGAATTTCTTGATTCACTGTATTTGGACCAATGAAAATAATTTGTTTTCATCCACATTTATTCAGAGGAGTTCACTTAGCTGTGAAGCAAACCTGAACTTCTGAAAGTAGGCATAAGGGATTATTGTTTGAATAAATCTATCTTGAAATGACAAAACTTGAAGAAGATAATTATTTCAATATAAGATGCTGATTTTCATGAATGTCATGTAGTACTCTGAGCTTCATTGTTCATTGGCCTGACTAGGCATGACCTTGGTATTTCACATTATTTTGGATATGAATGACTCTTAAAGAATTACAAGACATATTTCACAAGAGTAGGAATTGTTCTGCTTCTCTAAGCCAAAATCTTTTCACCCCACCATTATACCATATGTTCTGAGCAGATTGTCTATTTGGCTACTGCTATTGGCCCTGGAATGGCCTCATTTTGGTGGTGAAATCATACCCATATGAAAAGAGCTTGTAGGGCACGTTAAGAACTCACAGGATGAGTGGATCTATATCACCCCAAGATTCTAATTAGTGTGAGATTATTCCTAGTCTTTGGCAAGTCCACAAAAAGGATAAATTAATACATTTTAATATGAGATCTTTGGCAGAAATAAAATTGGAATACCATTTTCCTTTACTATATTGCTTAATTCTGGGACACAGAATTTGGATAATTTTTATTAGAGAAAAAAATTCTCTACTCTTCTGTACTTGCCTAGTTTCCAAAGTCATATAAGTGACTAATAGTCATTGAGGACTGAATATATTCCAGGGCCTTTCTAAGAATCATACATGCATTTATGGTTCAGAGATAATAACCAATCATGATAATAAATAAGAAAGTGACATAGTTTGATAGTTGATAAATGCTACTGAAGAAGAGTGAAAGTGAAGGGGTTTCAGGAGTTGGGGAGTCAACTGTAGTGTAGGGAAGATATGACTTGCAACTTTAAATAAAATTTTCATTTAAGCAGATGACCTTTGAGCAAAGAGAAGAAAAAAGGCAGATTGCCATGCGAATGTCTAATGGAAGCACGTTACAGAAAAGGGGACATTCAGTGCAAAGTGCCTAATGCCTCCTCCAAGTTCATTCAGCCAGGAAATGATGGTTGTAATACAAACACTGGTATTCTGATTTCAGAACTTGTTTGTATCGTTATACTACTCTATGTGTACATTGACAAATTGATTGAGAAAGTCAATTAACAGTTGTTTTAGAACCTATGAAGCTAAAGAAAATCCAGTGGCATAAAATACAAGTCCTGCTCTCAAATAATTGTTAATCCCATCAAAAAAGATGTAACATACACATATACATACATTATTATAGAAGGAACATAATCTCATTCTCCAGTAATGCCTGATACTGGATCTTAAAGATGATATCCAGAATGTTGCAGAAACCTTGAAAGAGCTATAGCTAGAAGTGGACATTGAAGGGTCCATAGGTTTTGGATAATTGAAAAGAACCTTTCAGATACTGTAAGATGGTAACTCACCAGATTTATAGCCATATCCAGGCTGTCTCCTTTGCCAAAAAGTTGTTTGTCATTCTTTAAAACCTTCTAGTGATGTGAAAAATATTTTGCCTCTTAGGTGTTAAGGAATGTCTGATGCAATGGTGACATTTTAAATATCACTTTACCAGGTCAATAATCCTCCAAATTTGGAGTAGACTCAGAATTTGTCACAAAGTATGATTATGTTTTAGTCTAATTTATGTTAAATGGGAAAGGAGATGACTGATGGGTGCAATGAGCTCTTTCATTCTTTCAGTGTACCACCACACTGAAGAGGTGTTTGTGTGGACATGAGACATTGCTTCACAGTTTGCAGTGTGCTCCGGCCTTTTGAATTCAGTAATAAAATATGCAAGATATGTCATTACAGATTTCTGCTAAGCACTCTATATGAGAATTAGAGTTTCTTCTCTGTAATACCATAAGTCTAAGAGCAAAATACCTTATTTAGTAAAAACAGTCATTCCAATGTATAATTATTAAATCTGTGTATGCATCAGATATTTTATATGCAGTGGTATACTTTAATCTTTAAAGAATCACTATTATAAATATATCCACAAGTAAAACAAGTTTTGTGCATCTGTTTTACAAAATTAGATCGTCAGCCTCCACCTTGGAATGACCAGAGAGAACTCTCACCTCCTGCTCTCTCCCAGTTCTACAGTGTATTATTCTTACTCATAGGTGATTTTTGTGCCTATATACTGAAGAACAATTTTGGTTATCTCAGCTCAGGGAAAAGGATGCTACTGTAGTGTCTAGAGCAATAAATGGTGTTAAAAATTCTACAATGGACTAAATAGTTTCTCACAAATAATTATCTGAACCAAACACTGTTAACAATGCTGAAGTTGAAAAGCAGTATAGTTCTTTGTGACATCGAATAAGGTCAACCTGTGTAACCAGCAGCATATTGTGCAAACAATGGTGTGTGACTTCCAAACCTAGGTCATAAAAAATAATGTGTCTTCTGTATAGCTCTCTCTTATATTGCTTACTTTGGGGAAAGCTAGTTACTATGTTGTGAAGAAACTTACACAGTCACATAGACAGGTCTACCTGATGAGGAACTCGAGTTTTGCAAGAAGTGTAAATGACCCACCCTGGATGCAGATCCACTGACCCCAGTGAAGCCTGCACATGACCACACCCCTAGCCATCCGGACTGCAAACTCATGAGATTTCTTGAGCTACAACTACTCAACTGTGCTACTTCTGAATTTCTGAATCACAGAAATTATGAGATAACAAATGTTTGTTGCTTTTAGCATCTAAGGCTTGAGATAATTCGTTAAGGAAAAATAGATAAAAATGCATAAGTTAACTTTTCATATAAGTACTATGGTTCTTAGTAAAACTATAATCCACTATAAAATTAGATTTGGCTTTATCCACCCCTTCGGGTATAAAAAGATATACAATATTTTTTTTCCCAGCAGCTGCTCAGAGCTAGTCAGTTCTTTAAATCCTTTCCATCTCAAACAATATTCCAGAAGTACTAAATCAGAATTTGAATATTTACAGAATCCTGAGATTATTCAAAGGCCTTTTAAAATTTGCTGTCTGAAAAGGCTAGAGGAAAAAATAAAGTAAGAAATTCAGCTAGACTTTACCATTTATTAATAGCTTTTGTATGTTGAAATTGGAAATCACCACAAATATATGAAGTGATATTCTATATTGATACTGTAGGTTGTGCTAATCTTTAGAATTTTTGTTCATTTTTCAAAAATAATGAAGATTTATATGATCGAATCAAATTCTTTTGTAATAGCATTGGAGCAACTGTTTGTTTTGTAGCTGAATATTTTGTAAACTTTGCAGTTAAATTTATGATATTTACTGGTTGTTTCTTCACAAATGAAACCTAGACCTCTGTTGTATATATTTTGCATATGCCTGGGTCTTCATTATTTATATCAACATTAAAACCAGCTCTATTTCAGGAATAAATGATTATTCCTCAAAACTGAGCTTTTAAAAATGCCAGGTATTGTCAGAAACTTGGCAAATCTAGTCCTCAAAGGGTGTTGGTAGCTTGGCTCAACACTGTCAAAGTCTTAAAGACTTCCACTTAGTAACAGAATTAAATTTTTCTTGTATCCAAAAATAAAAAAATAAACTGCTAGATGAGGTGCTAATTTGAGAAATATGTCTTAACTAAAATTCTATTTGCATTTCTGATATGGATGCCTTCTTTGTCATTTAAAGTGTTAACCATTTTCTTGCATTTCTAAATACATCCTTGTTGCCCATCACCTTTTGTCTCTGCCTATAGGCTGAGTTTCCCTTTTCTGCCAGAATGCTAATGGTGGACCTACTTAGGCCTCATCATTTTTCCATCCTTCCCATGCAATTCTCCCCTAAGTAGCTGTTCTCTAATGCTCATGACTCTCCTCTATAGTTCTCCAGTTCAGACCGCTCCTCCAAACTGCTTATTAACATTATCTAATTCCACTATCAACTAACCCACTTGGAAATCTCATAGATAATTGATAGTGAACATGTTCAAAATATGATTATTGTTTCTCTTCTCACCACCACTTACCTGTTCTTTCCCTGGTGTTTCAAATCAAAGTGAACAGCAATGTTATCTATCCAATTGCTCAAGCCGGAAAGTCTGTATCTTTTCTTTCATTATTTCTCCACCTGTTTCCATATTTGCATTACAATTAGATCTTAACAATTCTTATTTGAATATACATGTTGAATCTATAAACATATTTTCTCTTGACTTAAACCACTCACTTGCAATAGCCTCATAATTGGATCCTTGTCTGCACCAATAAAGAGTAGCATGAGGGTGACCTTCTTAAAGCACAAATCACACAATATAAATTTTTCTCTGTAAACTCTTCAGTGGTATCTCATTGCATTTAGATTGAATCTAAAACTGTACAGGACTAACTATTCAACCTCACATTTGCCTTTGCCTTTTTCCAGAGAGATCTCCTTGTGATTCAAACACACATATAATACAAATTACTCATTAATTCAATAAAATCATATGTATCCTGTCTGCTAAATAAATTACTTCTAGAGAGCAACACACAAATATATTTTGTGCTTTGATTTTTATCTTTGAAATATAAAATTAAAATTAGTAATTTGCACTTCTTCTGAAGTGTCCAAATGGTATATGGAGAGTGTGAATTGAAAAATAACTCACATAGCCCTGGTCAGGTGGCTCAGTTGGTTGGAGCATTGTCCCATGCACCAAAACATTACAGGTTCAATTCCCACTCAGAGAGCATACTTAGGTTGTGGGTTCATCCCCCTGTCTGGATGAGTATGTTAGGCAGCTGATCAATGTTCCTTTCTCTCTCGCTCAAATTAGTAAAACATATCTTTAGGTGAATATTAAAAAAGGCAATTCATATAAAATTAATAATATGTATCATGCATAGTATTATTCAGATTCCTATTTATCTGGATAAAATGTATTGTTTAAGTAGGAAGTTTAGTCCTCAACAATTTATTTTTGAAAAAAAAAATGCCAGTGTCATTCTGGAAATTGATTTTTGCCAAACTTAGCATCTGCCTTTATTTGAAATCTTTTACTAAACTGAAGACCCTCAGTTCTTGATAGTCCATTTTTTCTTCCTTTGTGAGAAGGACTTCACAAGCTATAGATGCTACAGTTGTCTTCAGTAAACTTCTCAGATTATGCACATAAAAGGAAGGTGACTTCTGAGTCAGCGGGAAGAAATGCCATTAGTTACATACCCACCAGGCTACTACCTAGAAATTACAGATGCATTTACTATCTATGCATCTGTAATGGCCGATTACATTTACTGTATTCATTAGAATGCTTCCATCAGTATAAACACAATCAATCTAATCCACTTCTTACTTATAGGTTATGACTTAAGGAGATAATCTGTCCCAAGAAGAAACTCTTTCTACTAACATTTCTGAGCAATTATGAAATTGAAAAGTTTGACCAGACATGTCACTGGCAATGTTTTATGTTGTTTTTTTGAATAAATGAACATTGCTACTGCCTAAGTAGAAGAAAACTCAAGATCAGTGTTTGAATTTATGCTATGCTTATGGATGATTGATTATTGTGACAAGAAATCCAGAAAAAAATAAACTTTTAAAAAATGTTAATGATGCTGACAACAGAGACTTATAAAAGGCACCAAGGTTTTCTGTCACTTTCAGAGTGTCACATAATTCCTACCTCACACATGCACAGAACTGAGTTCTACAAAAAAATGAAAGTCATATTTTAATCTAGGGCTATAATTTTTCTTCTGGAAAAGTAGCTACTTTCCCTAAATTCACTTTGTGTTAAATTCTGCAGGCACACTCTCACTGTGACCAATAATTCACTATCAATGTCATTATCATCATTACAAAATACTCATTGAACAAGAACAGTATCATGGTTCTGACATGATTTAATTTTTTAATTTTTATTTTTTGAAAGCAAAAAGTTTATTCATGTTTGAAACCACATACAAATACCACAAGGAAGACGTTTTCAATCTAGGGTATAATCCAGTTAGAAAGGAACTTGAAATGTTTTTAATACATTAGAATCACCACCACAAATTATTTTCATGACTCAATCAGTTTCAAAATCGCATACAATACAAATAGAGAGATGGGGGGCCCATTACACAGTGATGTTATTTTATTTTTAATCATAGCAAGTATAGTAAGGTATGAATCATAAATTGCAAATAAAATTATTCTCTATTGATATGAGATTTTGTCTCTGCAAGATTTCTGGAAACCATAATTTACACAGTAACCAATAAGGTATTAAAAGAAAAGTTATTTTTGTACCATAGCCTGCATATTTATGCAATGCCTATGGTAGTTTATAGCTTATGTTGAATCATTTCAAAGTGTGTCACATATAACTACTCAGGCTTTCAAAGCTAAAAATGTTTGATAATATCCTAGTTTATATGAAGAAAGAGGAACTGAGAACAGAAAATTTGAAAATTAAATACCTAGCATTAGAGTCCTAAAATCCAAATACATATTTTTAATAACTGACTTTTACTATTCCTGATGTGAGTAACATTTTGCGTTAGAAGCTTTCTCACTCTGTACAGCTATTTATGCAATGTCACTCAACTGACTCATACCAATATCCTGTAAGACCAGGTAAATCAAGAAATTATGCCTTTGTTATACCTTGACCTTCACTTAACTATAAAGATTTGAGAATATGGCTTACAGCACATCAAGCATTGGACAGAGTAATTTTTACATATATTAACTATCGTATATGGGAAGAGCACCACTCCTAATATTCAAGGCAACAAAGTCAACATTGATGCTAGTTAAATGCTATAAATCACATTCAATGAATTACTTTTAACAGTTTAATAGCTCCAGAAAAAAACTATGAACCCTGAAAAATGAAGGAGTTTCTGATTCAGGAGTCTCAGAAAGCAAGTGGGCATGTGATGTGTGAGCTGAGCTCCAGACTACTACCTGGATGCTCATAGAAAAGGCAGGCCTAGCATTAGCACAGGTAAAAATGAAGGAGGTATGGCCATCTTCATCTGCTCATTTTATTTTCCTAAGAAGATGTTCTGTTTTTTCACATGTTTTCCATCTATCAGATTTTGCTCTCTGGTTTAGATCCATTATTTATCATTTTTCCCCCACCAATGAGTTCACTTAACCTTTGCTATATACACTCTAAGCATTCTAATTCTGTAATAAAAGTCATTAATACAACACCTCTCTCTTACTAACATGTTTCAAATGTCAGAATCACACAGAATTAAGTTAAAGGCAGTTGGACTCTTTACAGAATCTTTGACTCAGAATTTCAAATAGGTACATTGACTGGAGAGAACAAATAAAAGCAGGGACAGAAATAAACCAAAACATTTTTTCCACCTTGTTAATTTGCCAACCTGCCTCAATTCACCAATCAATCATTCCCTGTCCCAGGACAAGTTCTAGTATTGGTATATGTATGATATCTATAGACAAATAATGCTCACTTACATTATTTTTAAGGTGTTGTCTTTATCTTCAAAGAATCTGTAAATAACCTAATCATAGAAATACTTGAGGAGATAGTATTTCAAATTAACAAATCAAACTAGTGAGTAAGGAAACATTTTTTGAAAGAGATGACATAATTTGAGTTTAAAAAAAAGAAAAGAAAAGGAATAAAAGTTTATTTCAGCATGGGACTTACAAGGGAGAATGATATATGTTTAGTGAAATTTATTAGAGACAAAACAGGGAGATGTGCATAAGACATATATTAAAGGACACTGATTATACTAATGGGTTTGAGTAATATTTCGAATATTACAAGGAGACTTTGGAGAATGTTGGATAAGAATGACTTTATTACATGTAGAGTTCATAAAATTCCTCTGTGAGTAATATGGAAGATATATTGCAGGAAAGAAAGGTGAAAGTAGCAAAAGGGAAGCCAGTTAGTAATAATGATGAGATAAAGGGTTGGATTTGATAGATATTAAGGAGGGAGACTCTGACTATTCAATCTCATAGAAGGTTCTTTATGAAATAGCTTTCTCATTTCCCACCATTTTCCCTTGAGATGTACCTTCATTGTATCTACTTTCTAGACTGAAAATATGTGTGCTGCCTTCCAATACAATCATAATTTTTTTGTGTATTCGAATTACTTTTCACAGTCCCTATAGGGAAGTTTTCACTCTTTAATTCATTCAGCCTAGATGTGCTGACCACCTATATAGGCAAGACTCTGTGATCTGTGATATAAAAAACAAAATTAGAGTACATGATAGGATATGATGTTGGTCTTTGTAACTTTTAAAGTGTAAGAAAGATGAGGTGCATAGAAACAAGTGTCACAAGGGTGGAACAGACTGAAGAAAATTCATTCTGAATAGTATAGGCTTATACCATAGAAATCAACATAAATCCATTCTAGACATGCTGTGTTAATATCATTTATAAAGTGGGTATGATATCAATAAGTGAAGAGAAAAACTACTGTTTGATGAAGAGAGAGAAAGACTTACACATGGGGTGAAAAGAGTAAACATAGCAAAATTAATTGATTAGGCACAAGATTCATGCTGGGAAATATCAAAACTTAAAGGAGTTCTCTTCTCCAGAATGTCACCTAATGTGAGAGAAGAAATGGTACCTCACAATCTTGTTTTCTTCAGAAAAACTTTGCAAAGATCTAACTTGTTCACAGAAGCCTATATCCAAAAATACTTCCATCAAAAATACAGTAATGAGATCTAATTTAAAGTTCACAAAAATATATGGAGGGAGTATTTTAAAATGTTGCTATCAACATCTTTTTGGCCTATGGATTTCTGGTGGAACCATTGTTTTTCTTTCATAATTTGACTTCCCTTTGTAGCCATGGTAATGCCTAGATAATAAGTGCAAATCCTTAGTGGATGAGATGAAAGTCTTAGTTATAGCTACATGCACATCTGTTCATTGTTCTTGGGTAGGAAGTGAAATAGTCCTATGTTAAATTCACCAACCTCTGTATGCCAATGTACATATGTATGTTCTTTCAGAAATATATCTGAAGTTTAAGGAACCCACAGAACTTCACAGTCTTCCAACAGATGCCGTGTTCCCTCAATTCCAGCTATCAAGGTTGAGAGGCAGGATTAGAGAACAGGAAAAAAAAAAAAGAAACAATGATTATATGCAACTCCTTGCCTAAAGATATGAAAGCCCAAGGGAGGAAGAAATTGGGTTTGCACTGTGTTGTTTACATATCATTTAAATTCCACTCAGGGAAAAAAAAAAACATTGAGGAGCCAATTTCTTTGCAGCTCATTTCATGTTTAAATACTCTGCCAACTATTTATCCCATATTTCATCTAAGGTGAAATTAAATATCTAAAAGAAAATCACTTCAGCATGGGCTTGGTGCTAATTAACATCGTTATGTTTCCTTCCTTTCTTTCTTTTAGCTAAAGTGATCAGTGGTACTAGGTGCATATCCGGTAAGTTATACAGAATAATATCGTTTGTTTTTCAGCAACAATTTACTCTAGCTCTAAAAGAGAACATATTGTAAATAGGCTTTGCCAATACTGCTTTCAGATGTCATTAGGTTTACATGGATAATGGCAGAGTGTATTTGGATTAAAATAGCAAATCAAGAGAGTGTCATTATTTTCCCACATCCATGTATCTAACTTATATGCTTTCCTTTACCATAACAACAAATTGACAATGCATTAATTTAAATGTTCAATTTAAAATCAGCCTTGGAGTTAATGCATTTAAATTGGTAAAAGCAAAGATAACAGCAGGCTAAAAGGTTTGTGAAAATTGAAATGCTATCAACCCAATTTAAATAATCTTGTTTCTACCATGATTTGTCTTCCTTATACTAGAAAAGACTTATCCACCTTAACTATTGCAGATTTGGAAAATTTGAATACTATCTTTTAATGGCAAAAAAATGCTTAGGCAAATTCCCAAGAATTATCAGAAATTAGTTTGATATCCTCAAAAGATAAAACAATAGCCTTTTAAAATCATAAAACCAAGTTATTTTTTAATCGGTTCAGGTTAATTTTATTTTTCAGAACGTTTTAAATATAATAAATTATGCTACAAAAGAGGTTTATGGAAAAACATCTAATGTATAAGTACAGATGGAAATTATTCCAAGAACGAAGCCCAATATATAAATTTTATAATCTGAGTCCAAAGCAATGTCTTCAGACATTTTTAGTTGTGCTTTTTTAATCATCACCAAATGTGAGGAAAGTCTGTTGGTAAAAATCGTTTGAACTAAAATGAATTCCCTCACACTTTAACTTAAACTCATATTAAACACGAGCATTAAAACCTGATGCTGACTACACACTCTATTAAAATAGTTTTAATTATGGCCATCTAGTCCAGAGAACATAATTTTATTAAGTCAGACAAAAATAATACTAACAAAAAGGTCAAGCAAATTTAGAGCTATGGGACAATAGTTTGAACTGGAATCTTGAAAGCTATTTAGTTGAATCTCCTTATGTACAGAATGAGATTCTAAGCTTTCTTGTTTCCTGAGCACCGTTCTTCTCACTCTGTATATTAGCAAAGCCTCTCTCTTTGAGGCTTTTGCCACACTGTACAGGTCCACACTCTGGGTACTCTGCACCCCATCCACATCCCCCACATCAAACACATGGCTTTAATATCTGCTCTTATGAATAGGGTGCCTATACTTTATTTCTGTAAAAATATTGTATTGCAGTTTTGATTCTGAACTATTTAAAACAAAATAGAGTTAACTCAAATTAGAGTTTTGATTATATTTAAGATAAAGTAACTACTTAAAGATATGAAAAAATAGCAGCAGATGGATTGAGAACAAAAAGCAGAATTTAAAGTGCCACCAAAATAACAGTAAATTTCCATTTGTTACCATCGGTAAATCAACAAACAAGTACTAGGGAGAACGTGGAGAAAGGGAACCCTAGTGCACTGTGTTAGGAATGCAGACTGGTGTAGCCGCGGTAGAAACAGTATGGAATTTCCTCAAAAAATGAAAAAAATGAAACTGTCTTCTGACCCAGGGATTCCACTGCTAGGTATGTATCTAACAAAACCCAAAACACTAATTCAGAAGAATATATGCAGCCCTATGTTCATTGAAGCAACATTATAATAGCCAAGATCTGGAAACAGCCTAAGTGTCCATCAGTAAATGAATGGATAAAAAAGCTGTGGTACTTTTACACAATAGAATACTATGCAGCTGTAAAAAAGAAGAAACTGTTACCCTTTGCAACAGCATGAATGGACCTGGGGATTATTACATTAAGAAAAAGAAACCAGTTAGAGAAAGAAGAATACCATACAATCTCACTTGTAGGAGAGGTCTGTCCAGAAAGTATCCAGCCATGCAATCTGAAACATAGAGACATTTATCTAAGAAGATACAAGAAATATTGTACAAGGACAATGACGCCTTAGTCCTTTTCAAAGTAGGCACCTTGGGACCTCATTACAGTTCTCCCAATTGCTGTCAGCTGTCCAGTCATATTTTTCTGAATCTCACTGATGGTCTGAAATCTCTTACCTTCCAAAGGTGATTTTAGTTTTGGAAAAAGCCAGAAGCCTCAGGGTGCCAAATATGGGCTGTAGGGAGGCTGAATCACCTGGGTGATTTGATGATTCACCAAAAATCTTTGCATGAGACCTGATGCAGAAGCAGGCACGTTTTTGTGATGAAGCTGCCAATCACCATTTGCCAACAGCTGCAGCCTTCTGAATCATCTAAATAGTTTCTGTAGAGGGATGCTCAAGCTTAATGCAAAATTTGATGCAGATTCGATGCTCTACTTGCTCATTTTGAATGCAGCAGCCACACAGTACACATGCATTACCATGCTTCTACCATCCCCACCTGACTAGTACAACAAAGTCATCATTATTCACACATGCGCATTCCAGTCCACTCTCCTTGGTTGCCAGGTTATATCACTGTGGCACAAACTGTTCTCCTTATATTCACAGTTCCAGACAGACTTTGTATGTGGAATCTAATGAACAAAATAAACTGAACAGAAAAATAAATACAGAGGCACAGATACATGGAACAGACCAACAGATCTCAGAGAAGAGGCTGGATGACTGGATAAAAGAAGATACATGCATAGCCCATGGACATAGGCAGTAGTGTGATGAAGGCCAGGTGAGGGTTTGCTGGGGTGTGGTGGGCAAAGGGAAGAGGGAAATGTGGGACATGTGGAATAGTGTCAACAATAAAAAAATCCTGTTTTGTCATTTTTTCTCCTCTAATATATCCTAGACAGAACCAATAAGTGGAAATAGAGACTAGGTACAGACAGAGCTCTAAAAGAGCCCTGTAATTTTAGCTTGAGGTATAGGTAAGAAAACTCCTAATTCAGAGAGTATGAAAAATAATCCTTTCTGTTTTTTCCCTTTCTCCGTTCTCGCACACCCTAGTCTCATAGCAATGCTGTGGGAAAGGCAGCAATTGCAGCAACATGAGCCCACAGGGGCCACAACTCTAACAGAGAGGAAACATCTCTAATCAGCAGATATGTGGTTCCAAGAGCCAAGGGCAACCTTTCAGGGCTTTTTAATCTCTGTCTGTCTGCTGCCATGTGGCCCTGAATGCAGGTGTAGGAAACAAAGGATTTGGCTGCGAAGGGCCACTCCAGCCGCAGCTTTCTGACTGAAGGGCTGAAAAGTTGGGCCCCTGGGAGCAGAGAAGTACCATTGTATTAGTTCACTCAGGTTCCATAGCAAAATAACACAGACTAGGTATCTGAAACAAAGAAAATTTATTTTCTCACAGTTTTGTAAACTAAAAGTCTGAAATAAAGGAGCCATCACAGTCAGTTTCTGATAAAAACTGGTTTGAAGGTGGCTGTCTTTTTGCGGTGTTATCCATGACACAGAGAGAGAGAGAGAAAGGGAGAGGGAGCTAGCTCCCTTGTATCTCTTTTTGTAAGGACACTAATCATCTGTTAGTTCAGAACTCCACCCTTATGACCTTATTTATTCTTACTTACCTCTGAAAAGACCCTGTCTCCAAATATAGCCACATTGGGGGTTAGGGCTTTAGCTTATGAAACTGTAGGGGGACCAATTCAGTCCATACCAACCAGGAAATTCATGGAGATGAAAAAGCTCATGAAAGTAAACCCATAAAGTTGGCTTTGAATCTATGAGCTCAGCCCTGAGTGGCACATGTGTTAATATTATCTTAATCAGAATACTTTTTGAATCTGAGCTCCGACCACAACCAAAGTCTTGGACTGACTGGCTGGGAATAAATATATGAGAGAGATTCAAGATGTACTAGAAAGGCTTTGAAAACTGATACTGAACCACAGCCCATCGAAAGTAGTTGGAACCAATGGTCTGAAACTTACCAGGTTGAGATCCTTCCAAAGCAAAAAAAAATATATATATATATATATATATATATATATATATATATATATATATCATCACTCCCATGATTTAAATAACACCCAAAGTCTCACGGGGTAATATTCAAAAAGTCTAGGATGCAATTTAAAATTATTCTGAATGTGAAGAACAAGAAAAGTCTAGATAACATGGAAAAATAAAAATCAATAGAAATCAGACCTGATATAACACAGATGATAGAATTATATGACAGTTACATTAAGGAAACTATTTTAAAAATGCTCAGCAAGCAATCGCAAATAACTTGAAAGTAATAAAAATAGAATGCATAAAAATTGTACCAAATCAAAATTTAGCACTGAAAAGTACAATAACTAAAATTTTTAAATGAGAGTGAAAACATCACTGGACTGGCTCAATGACAAATAGAGGTGATAGATGTCTCAGAAAGCCTGAGGGTAAATCAATAAAAAGTATTCATTCTGTGCAAAAAAAATGTTAAAAAATAAAAATAAACTGAGCTTCAGGGACCTGTTGAATGATAAGAAAACCTACCATGTGAATCCCAGAGTCCCAGAAGAAAAAGAGAACGAATTTAGGCTCTGAAAATATTTGAAGAAATAATGACTAAAATCTTCTCAGTTTTGGTAACAATCATAAAAAAAAGTTCAAAGAACCCCAAAGAAGATCAAAAGTTCAAAGAACCCTAAAGAAGATAACGTTAAATATTCATGCTCAGATACATCATAAGGACTCTGCAAAAAATAAGGACTAAGACAAAAAATAGCTATTGAAAGCAATCAGAGAAAAGAAACATGTTACCTGTAAAAGAATGAAAATAAGAATTCTTGCAGATTCATCAACAGAAATAATGGAGGCCAGAGAAAAAGTCACAGGATTTTTTAACTGCTAAAAAGAAATAACTGTGATTTCATAAATCTAGAAAATGTTTAAATATGCCTCATGAAATAGTGAAATAAAGACATTCTAAGATCATGTAAAACTAAGAATTTGTTGCCAGTTAAACATCTCCGTTAGAATTTCAAAAGGAAGCTTCAAGGGACAGAAATGAGGCAGAGAACATAAGGAATGAAGAGAGCCGGAGTGGCAGGAAATACACAGACAAATGTAGTAAACTATTCTTCTCCTCTGGCACTCTTGAAGATATGTTTTTATTCAAAATATTATTTAATGAGATTTTAATGTGTATAAAGGACCCATGGACAAAGACAATGGGATAGGGAGGATTGAATGTGGGAGGTGGGGTTGGGTAGGGCGGGGAGAGTAATGGGGGGAAAACAGGAACAACTGTAATTGAAAAACAATAAAATAAATAAATAAATGCACTTTAAAATAAAATCAAACAATTCTTCTCTAGCATTCTTTAAACTATGCTTTGAAAGTTTAAAGCAAAATTCAAAATATTATTTAGTGAGATTTTAATATGTATAGATTTAAAAGGAGGATAAGTAACATATTATGATGGTTATAAATAAAGGTACATTAAACACTGAGAAGTATTCAAATAATCCAAAAAAAAAACTATTAGGAATGTTAAAAGGAAAGAGAGGCAGAGAGAATTAAAAACAATCAGAAAATAGTAGCATAGTGTTTCGGCCAAGATGGTGACAGAGGAGCTCCTGAATTTATCATCCTTCCAGGACACATCAAATCTATAGCTACATGGAAAAATTCCCTCTGAAAAATAAATCCAGCAACTAGGTGAGTGACTCCTGTACATCAGGCAAATAGGAAAACATACACAACAAAATGATAGGAAAGATTATGAGTGGCACACTTGCCATAAACCTCGTCCTTAGCATAATGATAATATGATTGGGAGGTAATTCACACTCCCAGCTTCTCTGTGAGAGAGAAGGATTTGGACTGAGCATCTAGTACACCAACTTTTAAGACTTCTATCTGAGTGAGGGCCCCAAGAGCACCTAGTTCTGAAAAACAATGGGATTTGCATCCATGAGATGCACAAGACAATACCAAACCAAGAAACAGTGCTTAACAAGCTCACAAGAACATAGCTATCCCCCCAGGGATCAGCGCAGAAGAAGCATACAGAAATGCCCATCTCCCAGTATTTCTCTGTCAGAAGCCTATTTGATTACTTCAAAAGCTGCTGCCTGAGCATCTGGTTTCCAATCAGCCTTCATCTAGGTGCCTACTGAGGTTTTACCCTTTGAAACATTGACATATACTTGTACATCCTCAAATCTTTGGATCCACCAAGAACAAAGAAGGCACTTTGGACAATCACAACAGTTCGAGAGATAAAAATTCATTCCAGGATGAGCGATAAGGTTCATCTTTAATAAGGGACCACACTATCAAAACTAGGAAGGTGGACAAAAAAAGAAAGAACTCAAATAAATAATATACAAAATGAAAGAAGAGACTTTACAATTGATACCATGCAAATGCATGACATAATAAGAAATTTTTATGAACAATGATATAGCAATAACTTGCATAACCCAAAAGAAATGAATAAATTACTAAAAACATAACATTTACCAAGACTATATGATAAAGGAATGGAACATCTGAACTAACCAATTATTATAAGAATATCAGTAATCAAAACTCTCCCCACCCCAAACATCAAGGACCAGATGGCTTCAGCAGTGAAATCTACCACGCATTTAAAGAACAATTTGTACCAAACCTTCTCAAACTCTTCCAAAAATAAAAGATGAGAAAATATTCCCAAACTCATTCAATGAAGCCAGTATTATCCTGACCAAGACCATACAAGGACATTGAAAAAAATTACAGGCCAATATCCCTGATAAACATAGATGTAAAAAATCCTCAGTAAAATATTAGCAAACTGTCCGGGCTGGTGTGTCTCAGTGGATTGAGTGCTAGCCTGTGAACCAAAGGGTCACCAGTTCCATTCCCAGTCAGTGCACATGCCTGGGTTGCAGGCCATGTCCCAGTAGGGAGCACACAAGAGGCAACCACACACTGATGTTTCCCTCCCTCTGTTTCTCCTTCCCTTCTCCTCTCTAAAAATAAATACATAAAAATTAGCAAACTAAATTCAACAGTCTAAAAATATAATTCACCATGATTATATGAAATTTATTTCAGGATATAAGAATGGTTTAACAACTGCAAATCAATCAACATGATATACCACATTAATAAAGTGAAAGATAAAAATTACATGGTTATCTCAATAGATGCAGGAAAAAGCATTTAGAAAAATTCAACACCCATTTATGATAAAATTCTCAACAAAATGGATGTAAAGTGAATGTACCTCAACATTATGAATATCTTATATGGCAAGCCCACAGCTAACATCACACTCAATTGTGAAAAGCTAAAAGTTTTTCTTCAAAGATCAGGAATAAGACAAGCATGCCCAATCTCATTTATTTTATTTAAGTAGTACTAGAAGTTCTAGCCAGCGTAATTAAGCAGGAAAAAATAGTAAAAGGCAACCAAATTAGAAAGAAGTAATACTACCTCTATTTGCAGATTGCATGAAATATGTGTAGAATCCAAAAGAAATCCCTAAAGAATCCAAAGAAATGTTAGAACTAATAAATGAAATCAGTAAAATAGCATGATGCAAAATCAATATACAAAAATCAGTTCTGGTTTTATACACAGATATCGAACTATAAGAGATATTAAGAAAACAATTCAACTTACAACTGTATCAAAAGGTATCAAATACCAAGGAACAGATTTCATGGAGGTGAACAATCTATATACACTGAAAACTATAAGACATTATAAATAAACAAAATCAGAAACAAATGCATGAAAAGATGTTCTGTGCTCATGGATTAGAATTAATTAGTTTTACTGTCCATACTATCCAAAGCAATCTACACATTCAATGCAACCTTTATCAAATGTCAATGTCACCTTTCACAGAAATAGAAATAACAATCCTAAAATTTGTATGGGACCACAGAAGACTCCCACTAGCCAAAACAATCTTAAAATAAAAAAGTGGAAAAAGCTAGAGCCTTCACATTTTCTGATTTCAAACACTATTACAAAGCAGTCATAATCAATACAGTATAGTATTGCCATGAAAACATGCATGATGTCAATAGAACAAATTAGAAAGCCCAGAAATAAAGCCATCCATATATGATAAATTAATTTATGATTAAAAAAGGTAAGGAAATACAATGGGGAAAGGATAGTCTCTTTAAAAAATTGCGGCTGGGAAAACTGGACAGTCATATACAAAATATGAAGTTGGACCCCTATGCTGAAACTCATGCCATAACAATGTGGTGTTTACCCAAGGGAAGAAGCTGGGAAGGTGGGGATGGAAGGGGCCTAATATATGGTGACAGAAGATAGTTTGACTTTGGGTGGTGGGCACACAGTACAGTATACAGATCTAATATCATAGAAATGTACCTTTCAAAAGGTACATTTGTACTGTAAAGGATACAAAATGTACTGTAAAGGAAATTACCAACAAAATGAAAATGCAAATTATGGAATGGAATAAATTATTTGCAAATCACATGTCCGATATTGGTTTAACATACCAAACATACAAAGTACTTATAAAACATAATTTTAGTAGCAAAAAATTCAATAAAAAATGAGCAGTAGATCTGAATAATCATTTTCCCATATAAGACACACAGATGGCTGGCAGGTATATGAAAAGGTTCTCGGCACCATTATTCGTCAAGGAAATGAAAATCAAAACCAGAATTCAGATACCCCCTCACTCCTGTCCGAATGGCTGTTATAAAAAAGACAAGAGATAACATTTGTGTTAGCGAAGATATAGAGAAAAGGAAACACTTGTGCATTGTTTGAGGGAATCTGAATTGGTGCAGTCATTATGGAAAACAGTATGGAGGTTCCTCAAAATTAGAAATAGAACCACCACCATATGATCTAGCAGTCCCACTTTGGGTATATATTTAAAAGAAATAAAAACAGGATATGAAAGAGATATCTACACTCCCATGTTTACTGCAGTATTATTTACAATAGTATATATGCTATTGTGTGTGTATATATATATTTCAGTGGTGAGAAGGAAATCCAGCCATTTGCAGGAACATTGATGGACCTTGGGAGAATTATGCTAAGTAAAATAAGCTTGACAGAGAAAGACAAATACTGCATGGTGTCACTTACATGTGGAATTAAAAAAAAATTCAAACAAACAAAAGCAGTAGAAAAGTAATCACCAGGGCTTGGGGGTTGGGGAAATTGGAAGAGGGTGGTAAAAGGTTACAATCTTTCAGCTGTAAGAGGAATAAGTTCTGAGGATCTAATTTAAACAGGGCTCCTATACTTGATAACCCTGCATCGTGTAATTGAAATTTGCTCAAAGAATAGAACTTAAGTGTTTTCACCCTACTCCCCTTAAAGATAAATATATAAAGTGATAAATGTGTTAATGAATGAGATGTGGGTAATTGTTTCACAATGTTTAGGTAAATCAAACACCACAATGCACACTTTAAATATCTTATTATTTTATAAGTGAGTTATATCTCAATAAAGCTGAAAAAGAAAAAAAAATCATTGATGTGAACCCAAATTTATCAATAATGTAGATAAAATAGATTAATTCCTTGAAAACTTTGTAGTAGTTTGCTAAGGCTGCCATATCAAAATAGTGTAAACTGGGCAGCTCTAACAGCAGAAATGTATTTTCTCACGGGTCTAGATGCCAGCAGCTCAAGTCCAAGGTGTTGACATTTTTTTTTTTCTTCTGAAGCTTTCTCTTTGGCTTGAAGATGACTCTTTCTACTGTGACCTTTCATGGTCTTTCCTTAGTATATGCATCCCTGCTGTCATTCAGTGCATTCAAAGTTCTTTTTTGTCAGATTGGGTTCAGGTCTATTCTATGGGCCTCATTTTACATGAATTATTTTTTCCAAGGTTCTTTCTCCAAATACAGCCACATTCTGTGATACTGTAGGTTAGGACTTCAACATATGAATTTGTGCAGGGAGGGGCAACACAATTCTGCTCATAACAACCATATACTACAAAATCTCATTCAAGATAAAATAAATAATCTGAATAACCCTGTAACCATAAAAGAAATGGAATTTGTGCCTAAAATCCTTTGTAATAATGAAATCTCCAGGTCTTCACAGTTCCTTTGGTAAATTAAATTGAAGATTTGAAGAAATACCACTAATTCTATACAATCCTTTTCATAAAATAGAAGAGAGGATACTTCCTATCTCAAACTATAAAGCCAGTGTTATCCTAGTACTAAAACCAAAAAGCACTGCCAACAACAAATGAATGAAAGAATAAGGAAAAAATGTACACATTAGTTACCTTATGGAACACAGATGCAAAAATCCTCCACACAAATATTAGCAAATCCAATCAAACTGTATATCCTAATAACAATATGCTACTATGAATTATTGTTACTCCAGTAATAAAAAGGTGGTTCACTATTAGAAAAATCAATCATATATTTATTTTATCATTTAACAGTCTAAAAATGAAAGTTCATAAGATCATATTAGTGGATAAAAAAGGGAAAAAACAAGACTTTTGACAAAATTAAAAATCCATTCCTGATTTAAAATATCTCAACAAATTACTTAAGTAGGAACACTCCTCAAGTTGATAATGAACATTTAAAAACCAAAGACTACATGTAACACCATACTTAATAATAAAAGAGACAATGTTTGTGTCTCTGCAATTGACACAAGGAAATGCTATTCATACTCTCTAATGCTATTCCACATAATAATGCAAATTCTAGTAATGAATTAATCAAGAAAAAAGAATAAAAGACATACAGGTTCCAAATAAAATATAAACCTGCACTTATTTGTAGACAGTAAGATTTTCTACATAGAAACCCCAGAGAATCTACAGCATTAAATTAATAAATGATTTTTACAATGTTGCAGAATATAGTCAACCCCCACACACAAAAATCATATTTCTATATACTATCAATAAACTATTGAAAATTAAATTTAAAGGAAAAATATCATTCATGATGGTGCCAAAGTTAAAAATACTTAAATATAAATTGAATAAAACACATATGAAGTCTATATGATAAAAACTAACAAACTGTGAAAATTATTAACCAATAATTTAATTTAAAATGGAGTTGGTTGGCTAACAGAGAGAGCTTGCATCCACATGTCACTTACACACTACAGATCCCAAAAGGAAGAGACATACCTTGCATCTCAGACAGGAAGCCATATCACTATCCTAAGTCAGCAGGAGCAAAAAAAGATACCTTCTTGCCCAGTAACACCTGAGCCAATGGGAGAGTCATAACTCAGCCCATAAAAATTCACACATATGTACCCAGAACTTTGTTTCCTTCAGTGAACTTTTCATTTACAACAGCTCCCCCAGTCCACAAAAGAACCCCCTTTCCTTGACTCTCTGGACTCACACTGTTTGCCATTAGATTGCATGCCCTAAACTTCTATTGCGATTCCAAAATAATCTCATTTTGCTGTTTGTGTAAGGTCTACTTTGGCAATAAATAACTGATCAAAGAAATGAAATAACACCTAAATTATTATGGATGCATATTTCTGTCATGAATCAGGAGCCTCAAAATATTTAAAATGTCAATTCTTGCCTAATTTGATATATAGATTTAATTCACTTCCAATCAAAATTCCAGCAGAGAAACTTTTAGATCTTGCCAATTGGTTCTAAAATTTATATGAAAAGCAAAAGAACAAGAATATATTAAAAACTTTTGAAAAAGACAAATAAAGTAGAAGCAATCACACTATCTGATTTTAAGATTTTCTGTTAAGCTGAAGTAATTCAGACAGTGTGGTAATAGCAAAGTGCTATATACACATTAATCAATGGAACATAATAGAGAGTCCAGAAATAGACCAGCATAAACTTTGCTCTTTTACTTGTGACAGAGTAAAACAAAGCTATTGGATGTATAAAGGATAACCTTTTAACAAATTATGTGAGAATGATTGGAGTTCCTTATGCTTTAAACAAATGTTAGCCAATATTTTTATTATATAAATATTAATTAAAATAAATAATATCTCTAAACACAAACCATGAAACTGTACAACTTTTAGAAGAAAGCCTTTGTCACCTGGGGTTAGGTAGAGAATTGTTAAAGACAATCCCAAAAGTACAATCCATAAAATAATGATTAGAATAAATGGGCTAGTGAAATTTAACACTCTATTAAAGACACTACTAAGAGAATGAGAAGACATGTCACAGCCTGGGATAATACTGGCAAGTTACATAAGGGACAAAGTTACTTTTATCCTGAATAAAGAACTCTTAAAACTTAACTGTAAGAAAACAATCTAATTAAAAATAGGCACAAGATTGGAAGACTTTATCAAAGCAGATATAAGTATGGCAAATAAGCATATGTAAAGATGTTAAATATTATTAGTCACAAAAGAAACACAAATTGAAACCATGAAGAGATTATCACTACACACTATGATGGCTAAAGTATTAAATACTGGCAATGCAAACTGCTGGCAATATATGAAGCAGATGGAACCTTTTCCACATTGTTTGTGCAAATGCAAATGTTCCATTTACTCTAGAAAACAGTTTTACAGTTTCAAATAAAGTTATCCATACATTCCCATGTGTCCCAGTAATTCTGGTCCCCGGTATTTACCTTAAAGCAGGGATGTCCAAACTTTTGGCATCTCTGGGCCACACTGGAAGATGAAAAGTTGTACAGTTGTCTTGGGCCACACATTGAATACATCGTGACACATAATCACAAAATATCTCATAATGTTTTAAGTAAATTTGCAATTCTATATTGGGCCAAATTCATAGCCATCCTGAGCCACAGGTGGCCTTGGGGCCATGAATTGGACATCCCTGCCCTAAAGAATCACAGATGACAGCTAGTGGAGGGGGAAGTTAGAGGGTGGAGAGATTGAGCAAAAAGGAAAAAGGACTCATGAAGATGGACAATAATGTGATGATTACTGAGGGGAGTGGGGCTAAGGGGACTAAATGGTAATGGTAAAATTATACATTAAAAATTAAAGGAAAAATTATAATCTTACATTCAGATAAGGAGAGGATCTTAAAAGCAGCAAGAGAAAACTGTTATCTACAAGGGAGTTTCCATAAGACTATCAGCTGATTTCTCAAAAGAAACATTACAGGCAAGAAGGGGCTGGAAAGAAGTATTCAAAGTCATGAAATGCAAGGGCCTGTATCCAAGATTACTCTACCCAGCAAAGCTGTCATTTAGAATGGAAGGGCAGATAAAGTGCTTCTCAGATAAGATTGAGCTAAAGGGGTTCATCATCACCAAGCCTTTATTGTATGAAATGTTAAAGGGACTTATCTAAGAAATAGAAGGTTAAAAGAAGAACAATAGTAAGAAAACGAGAAACTCACAAGTATCAACAACTGAACCTAAAAAAGAAAAACAAAAACTAAGCAAACAATTAGAAGAAGAACAAAATCACAGAAATGGAGATCACACAGGGGGAGGGGGTTGTAGAGGGTGGAGGGGTAATGTAGGGAAGAGGGGGACAAGGGGAGAAAAATATTGGGACAACTGTAATAACATAATTAATAAAATATACTTAAAAATAAAATTTAATCAGCCAATAAGAAGAAACAAGTGTAGTATAAACACAGGCAAAGCATGAATTAGAGGCCTACATCCATAATACTAAAGGGTGACTTACATTTTTTATAATATGATTATATTTTCCTGGCCAAAATGTTACATACCCAGGCACCAATAAAATTTAGATAAGCGTGGATTGTTCAAAATAGTTGGTGTCAATTAAAGGAGAGTCCAGTTTTTTGTACTGGATGCATATATGAGTGATAAATATAGGTTATTAAACAATGTTGCTTCCAGTCATTTGAGAAGAAAAGAAGAGCAAACTTATTTTCTGTGAATGATTTCAAAAGAAAGTTGTTATGATTGGATGGTTTTTCTCTAGTTTACAAATATATGTCATACCAGAACAGTCTGAATTTATTTTTCAGAAGATTTGTGGGCTAATGGATCTAGGAAATATAATAGACAGAGTATATCTACTTAACCTGCATTAATAGAAGTGAGCCTGGAAGAAATCCACAGTATTCTACTATGTACAGGAATTCCTAGATTATTACATTCACATCTCAACACCATGCCTGCAATAGAACAAATAAAGCCAAAGTGCATTTAGAGTAATGGATTTCTAAAGTTAGTAATATCACCTTAAAAACTAATAGCAATACCAAATTTATAGGATTGTTGAAAGAAATAAATTCATTACCAAATGTAAAGTGTGTAATGCAGTATACACAGCATTATATAGCAAAGCTTTAATAAATGTTAATGTTTTGTAGAACTATAAAGTTTACAAACACTTCTAACACTTTGGTAAATGTTTAGTGATTTGCTTTAAGTTATGCTGTAAATTGCTGTTTAACTAAAGTCTGTTTCCAACATATTTTCAATTAAATCTTGCTTTCACGTAATGATTTAAACAAAAAAATTATATTTACCTATAAAGGGGAAATATAATTCATTGTGAGAAGAGGAGGCATAAAAGTTGATATCAGATATTTTGAAGACTGAATATGAAGAAGGATTCAGTTATTCAACTACTGATTTACTCAGAAAATGATTAACTGAGTGGCATCAGATAGCTAGACACTGTGGAAGACAGTAGCAATGAAATAATAAATATGACAGCAGTCTGTTCCCAAGGTGCAGAAATAAATAAGTAAATAAATAAATAAAATTTTGGACAGTTTTTTAAAAATGATTTCATCCATTTATTTTTAGAGAGAGGGAGAGGAACATCAATGTATGGTTGCCTCTCATGTGCTTCCCAATGGGGACCTGGCCCACAACCCAGTCCTGTGCCCTGACTGGGAATCGAACTTGTGACCCTTCAGTTCACAGGCCTGTGCTCAATCCACTGAGCCACACTAGCCAGGCCTGAAAGTTTTGTGATCAATATCAATGTTTACATTTGTGAAAATTGAGAATACACAAAAATAGATGTCTCTATCTTTTAAAGTTACTAAAGTACTGCATTAGAAATTTACATTAAAAAGTAAAATCATAAATCTAGCTTGCTCCTTTTGAACATGAAAAATGCTTTGTTAATGTTTTTGGGTTTTTTTTAAATTAATGCTCTTTGTAAAAGAAGGTGATTGCACTAGTTTTACTAAAGCTAGAATAAAAATGTCAGTCTTCGCATTTATTTATTATTTCAACAAATATGCCTAAGGAACCTACTATTTGCCAATCTTATGTTAAATACTATAGAGATGTTCTTAAAAAATTAAATAAAGTTAAGTAGCCAATATAAGTCACCTTATATAGCCTACAGCAAAATATTTTAAAGTCAATATATAGTATGGCTACCACCTTTGTTATTTATTTTTAGAAATTTATAATTAATAATAATAATAATACAAGTAGATGCTCAGGATCCTGTATTATTTTGAAATTTTATAATATACTTGGGTAATCAAAATGTGATTATGAATCTAAATTATTAAATAATATCTTGACAAATTGGATTCAAATAAGCTGTCTAAATCAGAAATTTGTAAAAAATTTATAAACCAAATAGGAATAGGTAAAGGAGTCCAAAATTGTATAACCTAAACTAGACCTATGTAAGAAGAAGTCAATTTAAAAGACGAATTCACACTCTACCCTCACCCAAAGTCAGGGATCCCATGATATCCTGATATTATCATTAGTTCAAGCTACTCACTGATACTTATCAAACCAACCCACACTAAACTGCACTGTATAGTTATCCCTGTGGCTCTCCATCTGGTATCACAATGAATCTCAAGGATAAAAGGATGACATGGGAAGACCCTCAAAATAGTAGTAATTTACTTAACTAGATTGTGTGCCTCCAATTTTCCTACCATTTATTATTTTGGAGTCTTAAATTCTTATTTCTTCCAATATTTTAAAACCCCCGAGAACTTTATTGAGAATAAAGATCTCTATTGTCTACATAAACACTATAAAAAATACACCTATTCAAATTCAGCTCTTAATTTTATTTTTTAAATACTCATCCTAGATTTGTCACTTTGTGAGCAGAGGGGGAGCAAAATACAACATTCAAAAATGTGCCACTTTGGCATGTAAATTGTTTTGAGCTGAAGGCAGTTAAGACCTGATAGACTCAGGAAAAAACAATTTATTAACTTCTTCCTTATCTGCCTAAAATAATTTAGGTAGAAGGCCTATACAAAGAGGAAAACAAATATTAAAGGTAGCTTTCATTACCGGAAAGACTTAGCCTCGTGGCATGGTAAATGTGGTTCACCAAGTATCTGCTCTTCTCACCTTTCTGTGATCTGTCTTATTCCTCAGGGAGGCCCCAGACACCTACTCCCTTCCCCTTCGCACAGGATGGAGTATAAGCCTCAGCTACCTGATTGTCTTTGGGGTTCCTTTATGTACAAAATTAAATCCGTTTTTTTTTTTTTTCTTGGTAATCAAATGACATTTAATTATTAAACTAGTCAAAAAACCTAGAAGGGATGAAGGGAAAAGTTTTTCTCTTCTACACTGTTAAGAGTCAAGAGTAAGGTCACTATTCTATTTCAAAACTATGGGGTATAAACCTGGAATTAGTTGTCACCACTCCCCATTTCCCCATCATTGGAGGTAAACTGCCAATAGCACGTGCCCACTGAGTTTCAAAATAAGCATCGTTCTGTAACCACAATCATACTTGTCACAATGCCAGGACCAGGGGATCAAACCTGGAACAAAAGCATGGTGCCCATTCTCATGGAGTTTATGGCCTGGCCAGAGGCAGAAAAGTATATATGTATAAGTAAAAAATTAAATAATCAGACTGAGCTATGTGCTTAAAAAATTTTTTTTTGATGGATGTTAGAAAAACCTGATCAGACTTGAGTTCAGAAAGGGTTAAAATGATCTATTTCTATATTAATGAATTTTTAGGATTTAACTAGATAAAGGCATGCCAGGTTGGGGAGTGGGATTGCATCTGTCTCAGCAGACGATATGAACCAAGACTCCATGGTGCAAAGGAAAAAGGAGAAAATGAAAGGAAACTTGAGGCTAAAGCTGGGAAGGCAATACTGTGAAAGAGGCTAGAGGAAGAGTCCAATTACCTTGTCTGCAATTTTAAGGATATTGGTATTTATCTTTAAAATAATGGGAAATTTTTGAAAGGTATTGAGGTTGAAGTGAATGGTAAACCATTTCATGAAAGTTGTTATTTCACTTGCTTCCTCCCCACCTCCCACAAAATAGGCAAGAGATGTTGGTAGCTTAGAATAGGAGACTATGTATAATGGAAGAGTGAGCAATTATAAAAAAATACCCTGTAAGTATGCACATGTACTATTTGTGTAAGAAAATTTAATAATAACCAAATAAAGTAATGCTGATTCTCAAAAAAATTCTCCTACAAAAGCACAAAGGCCCTTGAGCTAGAAAAGATATGGATATTTGCATAACTTGAGTCTGCTGATTTATTACACTTCTGGAGCACTCCTGGAGCCGTCCCAGAAGTCCAGATAATGACACCAATTGCTTCTTCTCTCCATCAAGGCACACTCCATAAACTTTGTGGGTAATATGTCTGCCCAAGGTCTAAGTATCTGAAGAGTTCAGTTAAAATTTTGCTATTATTCATATAATTCTAAGGCTGCTTGAAGTTAACTATGATAAACTAGTCATTTTAGTGAATGATCTTAACAGTAGTCTTAGGAACATTGGGTGCAAATTTATTCAAATTGACACTAAGGAAGTCATAGATCTCTTATTTGAAACAGACTATATAGTATTTTCCTGTGTTCCAAGAAAGTTAAAAAGATAAAGTTTTGTCTAGCAAGCCAGCATGAATGCAAAAATCAACAGCACTACAGCAATTTATGAGTTGTGCTTGCATGGTGTCGGATGGGAATATCTGCAATTTCAGAAGCCTGGTTTCTTGTAATGGGTTTTAAGTTATCTGAGACTCTATGGCTCATAAAAGGAAATAAAATGAAGAGAAAACTTTTGGGAGACAAAACATGAAACGTACTGTAATATCAAACAGAATTAGGACAACTGACAGAAGTGACCTGAGATGCAACGTTATCAACATCGCTGCATTGATTACTTCAATCAATAAACACTGCAGTCCTTGAAGTGGGTAGTACCACTATCTTTATTGTACAGATGAAGATACTTAAGACATCAAGCAATTTACCCAAATGACAGAATTGCCGATTTATAGAATTTCATCTCTCTGAATTAAAAATCAGTGGACTACACCATTAAGCCATTCCCTTAAAGGGTCAATTGGGAGGCCAAGTCCAGAAAAGGTCCCTACTAAATGGAAAGTCTTATTCTGAAATACAAAGAATCAGAAAATGTTTTGTATTTTCTTTTTGCATTGAAAAGATAAAGTTGAATAATGTGATTATTGAAATGAGGAACATCTACATTTAATCAGCTTCCTGCTATTCTTATTCATGCTATACCTTAAAGTTGCCATAAGAGCTGATGGGTCAGCAAGAAACCAAGAAAAACAGTGCTTCCTAGAAGTGAATCTTAGATTGACTACTGCTTGCAGTCAGAAACTGGAATCCTAAAGCAAAATTAAATAATTCAAGTGTTTCAGAGAAACATACAATAAAAAAATGTTACTACACTGTGCCTTGGAATAAGTGGTGAAAGCATTTATTTGACATCAAACACAGAAAAACGTGTCTGTCAGAGAGAAGCACTCAAATATCTGTTTAAAGATATTAGAATTCCCAGACAAAGCAAACATAGCTCAAAAATCTGTAGTTTCACTTTCTTACCAAGTTGGTAAAAGAAAGTATCTTATTCAATAGGGAAAATTCTTCCTTATCTGCTTGTTTTTCACTGAAATCTTGTTTCATCAGCTCTTCACTTTGATCCATAATGGGATAAGTTTATCAATTCATCCTTTATCTGCTTTCTTGATTTAGTTTTGTTTCTTTATTCCTCTCTTCTTCCTTTTTCCCCAACCCCTGCCTGCTCATCAAATACATGCGTCTTAGACCACAAAATTATTTATTCCATTACCTGTATTTGGGATATTTCCCTTCATCCTATTAAATGTTTACTGCTTTCCTTTTCCATCCATCCTAACTCACACATAAACACACACAAAAAAAAATTATAGACAGACACAAACACACATAAGCTAGAGAGAAATAGTATACTAATTTTTAAAGCAAAACTAATTAATTATTATGTGTGAAAACTGTGTTATTAATAATTCAATTCCACTAATAGTTACTGAGGTTCTGGGAAACCAGTAGTAAGGCAGACGTGGAATATATTTCTCGTAGGACTTGGTAGAAAAAGGCTGGTTTAATGTAACACAACAAAATTAATCTTTAATAGAAGTTAAAATACTGACTGCCTCTGGGGAATGAACGGTAAGCGTGAAAAGTAATTGGATGGTATTATATACATCATATATATTCATATATGTATATATATACTCATATACATATGTGAGCATATATATACATAAACTTTGGTGGCTGTGTTAATTTATTAATCTTTGCACCTTATTGTGTGTAAGTTAGCCTTCAAGAATTGTTTTAAAGTTAAAAAAAGAAGAGAGATGCATGGAGTACACGTACTTTAATAGCTGTGGAACTAGGTTCAGAACGGGGTATAGGCTGAGAAGTCCCCAGATCCCCCACAAGCCTAACTTCGGAGGGAGTGGTGGAAAAGGAAGCAGCCCAGTGATTGAGTTATTTTGCATATGAATATCAGCAGGATAGCTTCAGTGAACTGCTGATAGTCTGCTAGGGCTGGGGAGTTGGGCTGACTTTGACCTGTGATGTAACTGGGAGGTGTCACCCCTGTGCAGTGTTTGGAGACTGTTAGCTCCCTCCCACAGGGCCACACCTGCCAGAACTAACTATGGCAGCCAAAAAAGGCAGAAAATACAGGAGTGCTAGTAGGTAGGTGTAACTGATTGTGGGAAGACTCAGGAATGAGGTGGAGGAGGATCCAGGTCAGGATTTAAACAAAAAGGTGTGCTGCTGTGTGTGGTGGGAGCATGAAGGTAAAAAGTGAGTGAAAGGACTCTTGCACTGACCAGGAGGAGATTCGACATGGTTTAAATTAAGAACTGGAGGTAGAAGCAACACAACTAATGGTCCTGGGAACCGCAGGAGACCTACCCAGCCAGGTATGGATTGCTGGGAGGAGCTGGGAGAAGCGAGCTTTGGACTCCTGCTTTTTTTCTTTTGTAAGGCTGTATCTCTGAAGGGCCTGCTCCCAGACTGGCCTGACGGGGCAAAGCCGGGAGGGCAGGACTGAGTTTGTGGGTGTATTGTTGTTTCTAAAAGAAGTGAGATTTAACAACAGAACTTTGCCACTATTGTAAACATATATAACTTTTAATTAAATAATTCCTTTCCTTTTTACCAAACTCTGACATCAAGAGCCACAGTTCCTACCAGCAGTGGGCAAAGAAGAACCATAGAACAAAAAGACCCCCAGGGGGCTGTTTCTGTAACAATACGATCAGGTATTAATTTCCAACAATATCCTGATAACATGCACAATTCTCTTAAGCCTTTTGACTTTTTTGAAAATTATACCTTGCCCTCCTCTTTTATAGAAATGTCACTGCAACACAGTCATTTTATGAAGTTGACATATAAAGATCTATTCATAATGTATTAACATCTCAAAAATAAAATCAACTCCAACAATAACTTTGCTATTAACTTATACCACAGAACAGTGTTCATCAATTTATTTCTTCTCCATCCTTTTTCCCCAAGCTGTACACAAAACTTGAGAGAAGTATATCTTCATTCAAGTGTCAAAGGAGCTGTTTTAATAAATTAAATATATATCTAATTTTTATTGAATGTTCATTATAAGCAGAGGCAAATTCAAATGATAGAACTTGCAGTTTATACAAATGCAAAGTGGGGGCTATTTTGAAAATCAATAAATTTAAGATTATTTATAGTGAATATTTATACTGACAATGTATTATATCAATCATAGAATTTTAAAACATTATTAATATCAATATCACAAATTTGAAAATATATTTGAATTAATTACCTGACAACTTTAAGAACAAATATTTCTGTATATGTTGCATACTTTTGACAAAAAATATTATAATATTATCTTTTTTAAGGAGAAAAGAATTTCCTCTACTATGGTTTATAAAATTTGTGTCTTATTATTTATAGCTTAGAAATTTTCCTTTCATCTTCTCAAATTATTGGCAATGTCAGTGAACATTCTTTAGGATTACCAGATTGGGAAAAGACTCTGAAGAGTGTTTTTTATACAAGCTGTAATATCTTAAAGCATTCCAAGTTTTCTTTTTTAAAATTACTATTTTATTGATTATGCTATTACAGTTGTCCCAATTTTTCACCCTTTGCCCCCTCCATCCAGCAACCTACTCCCTCAGGCAATCTCTACACCAGTGTTCATGCCAATGGGTCATGCATATAAATTATTTGGTTACTCTGTTTTCTATACTGTACTTTACATCACTATGGCTGTTCCTTAACTACCTACTGGTACTTCTTAAACTCCTTACTTCTTCACTCATTCCTCCTACACTCCCTCCCATCTGTCAACCATCAAAAAGCCCTCCATATTTGCTTATCTTAGGTATTTTTAAATTAACTTTATTGTCAATATACTCATTGTATTGGCATATGTATTTGATTTTTTTCTTACCTTCATCAATGACAGTACAATTTACTAGCTGACCTTTGAACAGCTTGGGGTTGGAACTTTTGACTCCCCCCAAAATTAACTACTAGACCCTTCTGTTACTGAAAGACTTATTGATACCATAAAGAATTGATTAAAGTATACTTGTATATGTTACACTATGATATACTGTATTGTTACAAGTATGCAAGCTAAACAAAAGAATGTGTTATTAAGAAAATCATAAGATGGAGGGAAGTGGGTGCCTGGGTGAAAAAGGTGAAGGGATTGGTAACTACAAATTGGTACTTAAAAAATGGCCCCAGGGATGCAGATTACAACATAGAAATTATAGTCAATAATATTTTAATAACTATGTAGGGTGCCAGGTGGGTACTCAAAATATAGGGGGATATACTTTGTAACATGTATAAAGTCTAGTCACTATGCTGCACATCTGAAATTAATACAAAATAGTTTTGAATATAAACTGTAATTTAAAAATAAAATTAAAGAAAATCATAATACATTTGTAGTGAAAATACATTTACAGTACTTATTGAAAAAAATCTGCACAAAAGTGGACCCAATGAATTCAAATCTGTGTTTTTCAAGGGTCAAATGTATTTTGTATATGCAAGAGATTTAAAATGTTTTCAAGGCATCCATATAATCTAATCCTCTTAATTAATTGGATTATCAACCCATACAAGACTTTATTCATACATTCCAATTTAGCTCTTCCCCTTAATGATATACTAAATTAATCTATTATTTTGTTTAAAATTTATGTTCACATTTCAAAACACTTGTATTGCCATTTTTATTATCTTTATTCTTCTTTAAAAATTTATCATTTTTATGTTTTTTCTATTTATTTAGTACATTATCTAATTTAATTTTTTAAGCTTTTTTTCATATGTCCAAATCAGGAATCAATAATTTATCACTTATTTTTAATAATCTATCACAAGTGCCCTGAAACATCTTACAAATTGCTTAATATGTATTACATATGCTTCAAGAGACTACACACACACACACACACACGCTTCAAGAGACCATATATATGCGCACGTATGTACACACACACACAAGCACATATATATGGCATTTCTTATTGTATATGCCACTCCAGAGCATGTTAGAATGACACTGCTAGCTTTGCATCTCCCCACTTTGATGCTGACTGAATCAGCAGAGTAGGAGGTACTTGTATTCTTGAAAGTCATTTTAATACCAGCAAGACTAGGAATAACAATTGTACAGGAAGTTCTGAAGCAAATACATATATTCTATAAAATTATCTTTTTATTGAAGTCATTAAAGGTAACACTGGTTAACAAAATTACACAGGTTTAGGTGGACAATTCTAAAATATATCATCTGTACACTCTATTTTGTGTTCATCATCCCAAGTTAAGTCTCCATCCATCACTATTTATCCTTCCTATGCCCTCCTCCACATTGCTCCTCCTTGCCCCATGTCTATCACCACATTGCTGTCCATGTCTATGAGGCTTCTTTTTTTTTCTTTTTTTGCTCTATCTCTCCAACCCCAGCCCAGCCCCAACCCTAATAACAGTCAGCCTACTCTCTATCTATGAGTCTGTCAACATTTGTCTTGTTAGTTCATTTTGTTCCTTAGATTCCACACATGAGTGAGGTGGTATGGTATCTGTCTTTCCCTGATTGCCTCATTTCACTCAGCCTAACACTGTCCAGGCTAATCCATGTTTCACAAAGGTTAGAATTTCCTTCTTTTTTACAGTCGAATAGTATTATATTGTGTCAGTGTACCACAGCTTTTTTATTCACTCTTCTACTGATGGATATTTGGGCTGCTTCCACATCTAAGCTATTGTAAATAATGCTGCAATGAACATAAACAGTAAAATGTTGAACATTTCTCAGAGAAATATTTTTTTCTAATATATCACCTTGGGCAAAGGAAACAAAATAAAACAAACAAATGGGACTACATCAAACCAAAAAGGTTTTGCACAGCAAAGAATATCATCAACAAAATGAAAAACAGCCCACAGAATAGAAGAATCTGTTTGCTGGTTAATATCCAAAATTTATAAAGAACTTACAAAACTCAACACCAAAAAAATCCAATTAAAAAATGGGTAAAGGGCCTGAATAGACACTTCTCCAAAGTGGGCATGCAGATGTCCAATAGACATATAAAAAGATGCTTAATGTCTCTAATCATCAGAGAAATGCAAATTAGAACCACAATAAGATACCACCTCACATCTCCCTGGATGGCCATCATCAACAAATCAACAAACAACATGTTTTTGAAGATGTGGAGAAAAGGGAACCTTTTTGCAATGTTGGTGGGAATACAGACTGATGCAGCCACTGAGGAAAGCAGTATGGAGTTTTCTCAAAAACGTAAAAATAAAACTACCTTTTGATCCAGCAATGCTACTTCTGGAAATTTACCTGAAGAAATCTGAAACACTGATTAAAAAGAATATACGAACCCCAGTGTTCATTGAATCAGTACTTACAATATATTCTACAATAATTAAACTCTTTCTTCTAACTAGCATATTACATCCCATGATTTGCCAATCTTGCATAATTTATGACTAACATATCCTTTAAATCTGTATGTATCATCTGTTCTCTTCTTACTTGCAGTATAAGCTCTGACCATTGACTTTTCTTTAGTAATGTGAACACCTAAATTGAGCTTTCATTGCCAAGGCATCCACTTCAAAGATGGCTACCTAGATAAACACAGTGCCAGCAACAGGAGTAAGGGCCAGGTTCTCTTCACCCACTGAGCCCCTCTTTGTTTTATTTATTTATCTATTTTAATGTAGTTTTTCCATTTTCCACTACTACTTGTCCCCCACATATCCTCTCCCACCTTCACTCACCCACTATCTTGCTTATTAGTTCAGTTTGTTCTCTAGTTCCACACATGAGTGAAATCATATAGTACTGGTCTTTCCCTGAGTGGCTTGTTTCATTGAGTGTAACTGTCTCCAAGTACGTATCATGAGCCTCCTTTGTTTTAGCAATCATAGTTGATTTTGATAACTGACCATTTGGGCCACTTGTTTATTTGTTTTATTTTTGCTCTTCCTACTCTTTAAATTTCCACTCTTACATTTTTAAATTCACTAATAAAGAGTGAGCCCATGATCCCAATCTCAAACTCAATAAAAGCAGAACTTGAGGTCCTACACACTTTCTCTCCCTCCACCTGTGACCTCACTGTGTGACCTCAGATGTGCTATGTAATTTCCAGGTCCTGTAAGTACTAAACTTTTTGTTTTCAAGTTTCCTGGTGGTTATTGCTGAAAGGCATCTTGCAGTCATAATAAGGACCACGTGGGCCAGTCCACCCACAATGTTGGTTATTGACAGGCTCAAACCATCATAATCATCATTCTGATTTGAGCCTTTTGATTGTCATCTATTCTATCATGGTATTTTCTAACCGATAACTGCAGTTTTTATTTCCTCTCTATTTTTATTTCCTCTCTATTCAATTTTGTTTCACACAAAGTTATTATATCAAGCTTCCAAATCATATCAAGGCCTTCCAATTTAAGTCATATTTCTGCTTTGTTTACATTCTATTAATGTTCTCCATTGTCTACTGAATCAGGTGCAAACTCCTGAGTCAGGTTTCAAGGCCCCTATAATTTGGCTTTATCCTATCTTTGAAAAAAAAAGGATCAACTAACAGTAGGTAGTTCTGTAACTATAAGCAGCCACATCTCTTTGAGACCAGAGATTGTTGTTTACTTAATGAATCTCTAATCTTTAGCATAATACCTTATACATATTCTTTTTGCTGTTGTTGTATTGAAGTAAAAGGCAACAATACACTGAATTGAGATGGAGTTACAAGGAATTTTCATATAAAATCTCTTCCTGAAAGTTGTATGTTATGTAAACCAAGTGTCAGGACAATTGCAGACCAGAAATATGCTAATACAAGTTCACAAGTAATCAAACTTTACCAATTAGCACTGAAGAACATCAAAAGGCATCAGAAATGTCCAGATATATCTAACTACACCTTACTCAGGAAAGACCTCCAAAAAATAATTATTTCTCTATATAATGATCTTTTTGGAAGTGTTATAAATGATTTAACCTCCATCATTATATCTTGCTGATTCTCTTTCTTTATGTTATAACTGAGCTCACTCACCACCATAACTACTGTCCCTCTATTTCAAGGAATCATTAAATGTTTCTTGGAACAATGCAGAAACAGCCAATACCCCTATCTCCAGTTGCTTACATGGCTAATATATATCAATTGTTATCGTCATAGTAAACTTTCACAAACTCAGAATCCTTTATGGTCAGTGCTCACAACTGTTTAAAACCTTATTGTTGATTGCTTCAAAAATCTGCTACTAGATTCTAGTCTCATTCTTTGGTGATTCTGATGCCCAAAGTAGAAACAGGATAGATATTTTAATGAGTTACCCAAGTGATTCCTACGATTTGATAAGTTAGAGTAATTTGCAGCCCATATCAAATCCAGACAATGTTCAATGTATTATATTATGTGATATACAACACATATACTGCTAATACATTTTACATTAATAAAATATTTCAAACCAATCTGCCTCTCTCACGTATAGCCTGAGTGAGCAATGCTCTTCAGTGTCCTTCGTACCACATCAGGTATCCTAAAAGAGCACACTTCCTGATAGTCACCGTATCACCTTATCTCAACCAGAGTAGCTGGGGGCACCGAGAAATCTCCTTAATTGCTGATTAAAACATTGGGACTACATCACTGAAAAAAGGCTGTATTATTTTATGTGACTACTAATTAATTAATCAAGCAATCTTTTCATGCTGTTTTCAGCAATTACTGTTGCAAAGTTATTCTTCTCATATGTTATACATTTTAGAGGCAGCATGTGATTTTAGCATTCTTGCTCCTTGATGATGTTTCAAGAAAATGACTCTCTTTCTTTATTAATCACTCCCTCTCAGTTCAGTCTAGGAAGCAAAGCTAGTAAGTTGTTATGATCCACAATATGTATTATACACAATGTCAGCAGAGCTGGAAAAAAATCAAAAAGAGAGTTACTAGCCAGCTCACCTGAAGCAATAGTGCCAGAGGAAAAGGTGACAAATACAGAAATATCAAAGGAACCAAGCACACCCAGGGCCTAAATGGAATTGAAAGGGGTATTTGTGGGATTGTCCCTGCCACCCACTACATCATACTGATGCTGATTTATTGACTTAAAAAACCATTGATCTTTAATTCTACTTAGTCTCTTTTTCATGACAGTTTTTTTCCTGTATCTTCCTACATCTACTTTCATATCTCCTCCAGATAGTGTAATTTCAGTGTCAATTTAATGTGGACTTTATTAATAATCTATAGTGCTGGGCACAATGTAAGCCCTTTCGGTTTAGAGACCTATATCTTTTAGGAATTGGAAATTGTCTGGCATTATCTCTATGATAACCTATGTATGCAGATGTTTTCTCATCTCTATTCCGAAAACTTTTACCTTTCTACTACAATCAAATTTTAAGGACAAAACCAAGGGGGAGGGGTGGAATCGGGGATGGGAGGTGGGGATGGCTGGGGTGGAGGGGAGTGCTGGGGGCAAATAGAGATAACTGTACTTAAACAATCATAAAAAAATACCAAAAAACCCCACTATGAACTCTCTTTACAAAGAAAATCACTCATTTCAGGAAGGTTTTGAAATTAATTTGAATTTAATTTTGTGAATTAGTCTCATTTTTTTCCCTAACACATCTTTGAATTTATTTTATATATCTTCTCAAACTGAGTTTTATAAATTTATTTCAGGGAAAACAATATATTAATTGGTTAAAGCAATTTACTAACCAGCATGAAGTATTCAGTTACCTATTTAATATAAACAGATATTAACTGTATGGTTTGTAATTTGATTCTAAACATATTTTAAATATATATCACTTGTTCAGTGATCTGTCATGCTTTTTCTAGAGTGCCAACTTTAAATTATAATGTTATGGAACCATGAGAATGCCCATTATTTTTTCATTCATTCAATTTATGTTCATTGCTCAGTCATTATTTGCCAGACACTGAACTAAAAATACAAAAAAAAAAAAAAAAGAGAAATGAAATATACGATTCTTACTCTTTAGAAGTTCTCAATTAGTGATGAAAAGGGGCATGTTAGTGTCAATTTTAATACAGTGTGATATGTACTATAATATCACAGAGAAGGGGAATGGCATAGAATGTGAAAATGTACAATGTAATTTTATATTGTAGAGCCATGGCGACATAGATCTGGGAGTTCTCTTTTCATAAATGTATTTTGCAAATAATAATACATCCACTGCCTAACTTTTTTATACCCACAATTCAGATTTCTGCTTTCATGTTTTTATAGTAAAATACTTCTCTATCTCTCCTTTCCCCTCATCTTTCAATATTTCTTCATAAATTTTGTTCTGAAATTTCAAAACAGGTATTTCAGATTTTTGGTGTGAAAATCTGCAGACTATGGAAATCTGCAGAGAAAAGTGTATTATTTGGGAAAGTATATTATTTCTTTGGTAATTACTTTACATCCTCTTTCTCAATTCTTTCTTCCTAAAGGTTCTGTTACTGACATGCAGAAAATCTGGAATGACCAACCCTAAAAATGAAGACATAAGCTAGAGACTATTTTAATATTCTTCATGTTCTAAAATATTTTTCTAATAAGAAACTAAAATTGGAAAGTGCAATATAAATTTCAAGTTATGATAATCACTTAGTAAAGGAGGGTAGATAAAGATTATAGAGCCTATTATGAACATTTTCTTATTCTTTTATTTTTAATAGTACTTTTTCCATTACGATTTAGTTCCCTTATACCCACTCTTCCCCAATCACTATGTTGTTGTTTCCATGTCCATGAGTCCCATTTCCTTTTTTCTCAGTCCCTCCAACCCATAACCTTACCCCCAAGCTTAGCTGTCTTCCCGCTCTGCATCTATCAGTTTGTCATTATTTTCCTTATTAGTTCAGTTTGTTCGTTAGATTCCACATATGAGTGAAATTTTGTTATTTTTTTCTATAACTGGCTTATTACACTTAGCATAATGTTCTCCAGGTCCATCCATACTGTTGCAAAGGGTAAAGTTTTCTTCTTTCTTATAGCCAAGTAGTAGTCCATTATGTAAATGGCCCATAGTTGTCTTATCCACTCATCTATGGATGGACGCTTGGGCTGCTTCCATATCTTGGCAATTGTAAATAAAACTGCAATGAACGTAGGAGTGTTTATGTTCTTTTGAAATAGTGGTTGGCGTTCCTTTCACTATATTTTCTGAAAGTGGGATCATTGGGTCAGAAGGCAGAGGCATTTTTAATTTTTTGAGGTATCTCCATACTGATTTCCACAGCGGTTGCACCAATCTACATTCCCACAAACACTGCAAAAGTGTTCCCCTTTCTCCATGTCCTTGACAGCACTTGTTGTTTGTTGATATATTGATGATAGCCATTCTGACAGGTGCAAGATGATATCTCATTATGGCTATAATTTGCATTTCTCTGATGATTGGTGACTTGAGCATCTTTTTATAAATATATTGGCCATCTGTTTGTCCTCTTTGGAGAATTGTCTATTCACTTCCTTTGCTCATTTCTTAATTGAGTTGTTTGTTTTTTGGTGTTGAGGTTTGTAAGTTCTTTATAAATTTTGGATAATAATACCTCATCAGAAATATTGGCAAATATGTTCTCCCATTCTGTGGATTGTCTTATTTTTGGTTTATGTTTTTCCTTCACTGTGTAAAAACTTTTTAGTTTGATGAGTCCCATTTGTTTTTGTTTTTGTTTTACTTTTATTTCCCTTGACTTGGGAAATACATCTGATAAAATATTGCTACAAGCAATGTCTCAGATTTTGCTGTGTATATTTTCTTCTAGGATTTTTATGGTTTCAGATATAACATTTAAGTTTTTAATCCATCTTGAGTTTAATCTTGTGTGTGGTGTAAGAAGGTGGTCTAGTTCCATTTTTTGCATATATCTGTCCAATTTTCTCAACATCATTTACTGAATAAATTGTCTTTATAATATGTTAACCTATTGTATGTTATAGCTTCCTCTGTCAAATATTGGTTAACTACATATGTGTGGAAAATTAAATCAGGGAGAGTCAGAGAATCTGAGTAGACATATTACACCTAGTGAAATTGAAGCTGTGATTTAAAAAAAAAACTCCCAAGAAAAAAGCCCTGGACCAGATGACTTCACAGATAAATTTTAGTAAACATTCTGAGAACTGACAACTCTCCTTCTCAAAAGTATTTCAAAAAATTGAAGAGCTGAATAAACTCCCAAACTCATTTACAAGGCCAGCATTATCCTAATTCTAAAACCAGGTAAAGACACTATAAAGAAAGAAAATTATAGGCCAATATCCCATGTGAACATAAGTGCTAAAATCCTTAAAAATGTATTCAGCAAATCAAACAATGCATCACAAACATCATACACCATGATCAAGTGAGATTTATTCTAGGAATGGAACATTGGTATGACATTGGCAAATCAATAAATGTAATGGACCACATAAACAAAATGAAGGATGCAAACCACATGATCATATCAATAGATGCAGAAAAAAACATTTGATATTCCAGCACCCATTTTAGATAAAAACTCTCAGCAAAGTGGGATTAGAGGGAACATGCCTCAAACATAATACAGGCCATATATGACAAACACAGTGCCAGCATTATACTCAATGGGCAAAAACTGCAAGTGTTCACCTTAAGATTGGGAACAAGACAAGAATATCCACTTTTACCTCTCTTATTCAACATAGTACTAGAAGTCCTAGCCACAGAAATCAGATAAGAAGAAATAAAAGGTATCCAAATTGGAAAGGAAGACATAAAACTGTCTTTATTGGCAGATGACTTAGTATTGTATGTAGGGAATCCTGAAGATTCCACCAAGAAAGTACTAGAACTCATAAATGAATTCATCAAAAAGCAGGGTACAATATTAATTTCCAGAAATCAGCTGCATTTTTATATTCCAAAAGTGAACCAACAGAAAGGGAAATTAAGAAAATATTTTTTCTAAAAGAATAAAATTCCTAGGTATAAACCTAACCAACCACTTAAA
>PVKU01011545.1:0-42448 GCA_004027475.1 Anoura caudifer | reverse complement strand
CTCTCCTCTTTCATTTCTGATTGTGTTTACTTGGGCCCTCTCTCTTTTTTTCTTGATGAGCCTGCTTAAAGGCTTGTTGATTTTGTGTATCTTTTCAAAGAACCAGCTCCTGGATTCATTGATCCTTAGAATTGTGCTTTTAGTCCCTGTGTCATTTAATTCTGCTCTGATCTTGGTTATTTCCTTCCTTCTACTTGCTCTGGGCTGTCTTTGTGGTTGTTCCTTGAGTTCTTGTAGGCATAGGGTTAGGTCATTTGTTTGAAATGTTTCTATCTTTTTTAGGTAGGCCTGTATCACTGTGAACTTCCCTCTCAGGACTGCCCTCACTGTGTCCCATAAGTTTTGGTTCATTGTGAGTTCATTTTCATTTGTTTCCAAAAACTTTTTGATTTCCTCCCAAATTTCATTCTTTACCCATTCATTGTTTAATAGCATGCCATTCAAATAGAAGGTTGATTGAGGCAATGGTAAACAGTTTAAGATGGAATTGACTAAGAAGATGAATGCCTCCAGAGTGAGTGGAATTATAGACCAGAAGACTAAAAGAAGGGCAGAGACTAGCTCTCTGGCTCTCTTCCTTGAGGATGCCAGGATGATTTTGCTGCACCTGCCTGCATACCCCAAAGGATGGTATTTTGGATGGGAGAAGAAACTCCCAGCACAGCCTAGAATTGGGTTGGTCTGGCAGAGGGTGGCAGGGTTATTCTTCTTTGAGTGTTCTAGAAGAATTGGGTTCTGGGTAGAAACCTGCCATTCTTCCAAAACTGCAGAGCTTTTGTGTCTTACATTGTTTCAGTTTGTAAATTAACCTTATAGAAATAAGATAATTAAAAACTAACAGGTATACCTGAAATTTCCCTGCCTGTGTTCTCCTCAAGGACTGGTACGGTGTTGTGACTTATATTTAAGTCTTTTATCTACCTTGAGTTTATTTTGGTATATGGTGTAAGTTGGTGATTGAGTTTCATTTGTTTGCATGTAGCTGTCCAGATCTCCCAGCACCATTTGTTAAAGAGGTTATTTTTACTCCATTTTATGCTTTTTCCCTCTTTGTCAAATGGTATTTTACCATAGAGTCTTGGGTTTATTTCAGGGCTCTGATTCTGTGACATTGATCTATGTGTCTCTTGTTATATCAGTACCAGACTCTTTTGATTACCATGGCCTTATAGTGAAGTTTGATATCAGGTATTATGATCCTTTTGACCCAGCAATTCCAATGCTGGGAGTATTCCCTAAGGAACCTGAAACACCAATTCAAAAGAACCTCTATACCTCAATGTTCATAGAAGCACAATTTATAATGGCCAGGTGCTGGAAACAACCTGAGTACCCATTAATAGATGAATGGATAAAAAAACTATGGTACATTTACACAATGGAATACTACACAGCAGAAAGAAGGAAGTAGCTCCTACCCTTCATAACAGCATGGATGGTAATAGAGAGCATGCTAAGTGAAATAAGCCAGGTGGTGAAAGACAAATACCATATGATCTCACCTATAAATGAAACCTAATCAACAAAACAAACAAGGGTGTAAAATATAACCAGAGACATGGAAATAAAGAACAAACTGATAGTAATCAGAGGGGAGGGGAAAGAGGATAACAGGGGAAAGAAGGGGAAGGGTCATCAAGGAACATGTATAAAGGACTCATAGACAAAGACAACAGGAGGCTGGGGTAAGGATTCAGTGTGGGAGGTGAGGGTGGGTAGGGCAGGGGGACAGTAATGGGGGGAAGTGGAACTCTATTGTAAATGAACAATTAAAAAAGAAAAAAAAAGAAAAACAATAAAGAAAACTTACAGGAAGATTGGTAAGGGAACTCTGGAGTTAAAGATTTTAGCCTTAATCAGTAGTCTTAAGTGATTAAAGCTGTAACTGAAGAGTTGAAGAGTTGATCCTTAGTTTATAGGCTTAAGTATTAAAGCTGCAATTAAAGAGTCAATGAGTATAGTCTTAATTCATAGGCTTAAGTGACTAATGCAGGTGGAAAAATGTTATTCCAAAATTGTGTAGCTTTTGAATAAAGATTCCTTTCCTTTATCCCCAAAAGTTTGTCTCCAGAATTTTGCCTAGTGGATAGCAGCAGGCAGCAAGACTCTACTTGCTGTTTAGTAACAAATGTTCATCAACATCTAAAATAATGTAAAACAAGGTCTTGTTCTACTATTTAGGAATATAATCTGGAAAAGGAATCTCTTAAGAGATTCAGTAATTTTTGTCTGGATATGTTTCGACTAATGAAATGCCTTTTTCTGTAATGTTTTATATGCTTTCTCAAAAAATATTAATAAGATTAAAAAGGAATGAAGTTAAATGCTAATAGGAATCTAATTTCTGATTTTGAATGATGACTTTTAATTATGTCCAGGAACTGCTTTGCCTATAAAATGTTAATATTATTTAAGATATTTATACACCACTTAGGCACATTTTATCTAAATAGCTGAGATGATTCTTTATTACTCCAGACCCATGAGATTATATCCTGTTAAAAGTAATTAACATTAGCACCATTAAGAAAATAATTCTTTCTTCCTTCCTTTCTTTCTTTCTGTCTTTCTTTCTTTCTTTCTTTCTTTCTTTCTTTCTTTTTCTTTCTTTCCTTCCTTCCTTCCTTCCTTCCTTCCTTCCTTCCTTCCTTCCTTCCTTCTTTCTTTCCTTCCAATTTAACTTAGCTGTGCATTTCTTTTTTTCTAAAATAAAAACCCAGAAAGATGAAGTGGCTAATCTAGAAAATATTATCTCTATCACTCTCTCTGGCCTTGCATCAAGCATTCTGAAATGTGATTTTTATTGCAACTCATCTCTGCACAGTAAATTAACAATAAAATAGAAGCCAGGCGCTATTTAATAAAACAATTTTGATACTGAAATCCTGTGAAGAGAGTCACACTCTGTCTTTGATCTAAATAACAATGCTGAGTCTTCTTGTATATCTTGAAACACTTCATTTGGGGAGGGGGTGGAGAAAATGGGTCCAGTTGGACTTCAGGCTTCAAGTCAATTGTAGGGTTCTGAAATGTGTCACCAATCTCTCAAATGCCTCATGGTTTTTCAGTGAAATAATTATTCTGGCCCACTCTACTAAAATATTAATTCTGCACTTGGTTAAATATTAGTGTTCTTTCCCCAAATAAAACTTAATTCCCATTGTAATAAATTCTTCAAAATAAAATTGTTTTACATATGCTTGCTTAATAGTTTTCCTTCTGTAAATATATGCAGAATAATCATGTCCATACTACCAATGTCCTGACTACATCATCACATGCTAAGAATACATTCCTAAAATAACATAGCAAAATCCCCACAAAAGATACTGTAGTTATCTGGGGGGCGGGGGGGGAGAGAGAATGAGGAGAAGAAAATTTGATCACTTACCTTTAAATAAACTGAAATGTTTTTATTTGAATCATAAATAGAAGTGCAGTGCTGGTAAAGATACAAGATGAAATTATCAGCTCTGAACTTCTACTCCCACTCTCCACCTTCCAGACTCCCTGAAAATTTACCTCCACTACACACACCTTTGTTTTCTCTACTTTTTTGTCAAAAGGAAGAAACTTTCTCCTACAAAAACTCTACCTCCCTTTGTGCTCTCCACGATGCTTCAGCTTGGTTACCTTATTTCAAAGCTTTCTCTCTTTTTCTTTCCACCCTTCCCTCTCCATGGACTCCCCAGTTCTCTCCTTCAAACTTCTAGAAAGAGTTATCTGTATTCTGACTTCATTTTCTGATCTACTTTTTCTTTAATTAATGAAAATCTGTTCTATCTTTAGAACACCACCAAAACTGTTCTTGCAAAAGATCTACTTACCAAGTTCAATCTGTTCTTTTAAACACTTGTATCGTCTATTCTCCTGTAACATTTAACATTGAAGACTACAAATTTTCTAACATTTTGTCCAATCTATCTGCATGGTTCTCACCTCTGATTCTTATCCTGGTTCACTACTCAGCTGTTTTGGATGACTCCTCTTCTTCCACTTGCCCTTCATATAGGAATGTCACTGAGGTTCAATACCAGACACTATTTTCTCCTACACACATTCCTGGAAGGTCCCATTTTTTAAGCAGCTATAGTTTTATGAATCTGAAATCTCAATTACAAATCCAAACCTACCTTCCAAGCCTTAGACTACCAAATAGCTCCGCCCAAGAGTCACATGATTTTCAAACATATCCACAAGAGAACTGATTGCCTGCCCATTTGAGACTACATAAAGAAATAGTCAACTTTGTAATTTTAACACACCAAAGCACAGGATTTAAAATATATGCATATATATTTTATATAAGTGGAACATGTAGGAAATAAACCAGAGGGCATACAGAGTTTCTTCCAGCTTTGCATTGCTATATTTCCCCCCTTAAAACAAATATCTCTAAAAGTGTCAGAAAGAGAGAGATAGATTATTTTTTCAACAATGATTGCAGCAATCACATTTTTATAAAACTACCAAATTTTAGAGCTAATGAGATCTGGAGATTGTTGGAGTGGGAGATTGGATGCTGTTGCCCACCCCCTCTTACAGAACTTTTGCCAAAGTTTTATTTATAAAATCTGATCACGTCATACCATGGGTTAAAAGATTTTCCTTTTCTATTTGTTCACCAGTTGATTTGGAACATCTTTAGACTTAGCACTATGACCACAGATCCTCATAATTTGGACCACTGAACCACTTCTGGCCCATTTCTGTCTCTTTCTCTCTCTCCTTTTCTGTCTACCTAAAAGTCAATAATAAAAGTCATTTCCTCAGATGAGGATATTTTTTAAAAGGTGTTTTCTCTTTTAAAAAAATCAAAATAAATTTGTGGTCAAGTCTTCTTGATCAGTTCCTACCAAAGACAGGATAATTATTGATTGACATGATTATTATATAAAGCAGTCTTTTACAGTCTTTTCAATATCTGAATCAATTCAACCTACTAAAAATACAAGATACTAGATATGTGTTAATCAAAAGCTCCTATGGATTACATGTGGTAACATGAATATAATATAATGTCCATCTATTTAAAAACTTACATTTATTGAGCACATACTATATCCCAGAGCTAAATTGCTTGTGATGTAATAATTATTCCTCATAACAATCATTTAGGTAGGAATTATTATTTCCATTTTTCACTTAAGAAAATGGAGGGACAGAAAAACTACACAGTTTTTCATATCAGTTTACTAGTTAGGGTCAGAACAAAACATCCAGACTATCTGATCCTTGAATCAACAATCACTATCATTCCACTGAATTCTTCAACACTGGACTATTCTGTCTTGTATACAAAAGACATTTTTTAAATAAACTATTTATTTGATAATAAAAGTAAATCATATTCACTGTAATACATTTTTGCAATCCAAATAATAAAATCATATTAAAAAAAATCATATAGCCACCAAAGATGTTGAAATAGTACAAATTATAATAGTATGGCAAAAGAATTAACTGTGGAACCTGACAATCCACCAATAAAAAAAGCATACTTCATGATCAGTTTGTGAATCATGTTCAATTTTGTAGATGATACTCTACTTAATCAGAAAGTAGCCACTACCTCAATATCATCTAATATTTTATGGATAGGCCCAGATCTAACACCCAAAAATAGTGCATCAGTAGTCAGAAACACCTCTTTATAGTTATTGTTCTCTACTTTTAATTTGATTCACAAGATAATAATTGATTGATGTAAGGGAAGGCACTTTTATGCCAGCAAGTCATGTAATGAAGTTTTTGAATAGGGTTCTCAATTGTTTAATTTTGTTTAAGGAAAACATGGAAGAAATTAGAGTAGCCTCAGGGAATGCTCAAAGATTTACTTGTAGTTTTGATTCTACATATCTTGGAAAGGGTAAATATAAAAATTGTTAATGCCTTGACTAAGAAAAAGAACTGTTCTAATTTTATATCTTTATCTTTTTTCCTTCAGATATCTTGTATCAATATTACATAGGAATTTATAAACTTCCTATGAGCTCTTAATATATGAAATATGGTCTCACATGAAATATGGATCCATGATGCTTGAAGGCCTCTGTGAAGCATTAGGAAATTAAAAGATCAAAGCTTTAAATTTCTCAAATGCTTCATATTCATTATATAACCACATATAACATCAACTGTGTGCTCATAGTGATCTCAACAATTTAAGCATCTTTTTAAAATTATCAAAAATATATGTAGGTATTATGTGTTTTTCAAAATACTGAAATAAAAAAAGTATGTTTTCAGAAGAGGGATTGATGGTTCACATGGTAGCTTTATTCTGAAATTTCAAGGAATCTTCATACTGGTTTTCATAGACACTACACCTATTCACACTCCTACGAGTAGTGTAACAGTAGTACAAGTAGTAGTGTAAAAGTAGTACAAGTAGTAGTGTAAAAGGCTTCCTTTCTCCACATCCTCTGTAACACTTAGTATTTCTTGTCTTACTCAAAATATTTGAAAACATGCATTTATAAAGACATATGTACCCTTATATTCATTGCAACATTATTTACAATGGCCAAGACATAGAAACAGGTTTTCTTTGACTAATCATTATATAACAAAGATGTGGTACATATATACAATGGAATAGTATTTAGCCATAAGAAGATGAATTATTGCCTTTTGCAACAACATAGATGGATCTTGATAATAACATGCTAAGTTAATAAGTCACATGGAAAAATGATAAGAACAATATGATTTTATTCACATGTGGGATATAAAAGAAAAAGCAACAAGTGAACAAACAAATCAAATAATTTCATAGTCACAGACAACAGTATGATGGCTACCAGAGAGGAACAGGATTGTAGGAAGATAAAGAGAATAAAGGGGAAACATATGATGATGAAAAGAGAGTAGATTTTGGGTGGTGAGTACACAATGTAATATATAATGTATTATAAAGTTGTACACCTAAAACTTATACAATGTTATTAAACAATGAGACCCCAATAAATTTATTTTTAATATATTTTATTGATTATGCTATTACAGTTGCCCCACTTCCCCCTTCACTCCCCTCTGCCCTGTACATCCCCTCCCACCCACATTCCCCCACTTTAGTTCATGTCTGTGGGTCCTATGTATTAGTTCTTTGGCTTCTACATTTCCTATACTATTCTTACCCTCCCCCTGTCTATTTTCTACCTACCATTTTTGCTCCTAATTCTCTGCACCTTTTCCCCCTCTCTCCCTCTCCCACCCCCTGTTGATAACCCTCCATGTGATCTCCATTTCTGTGGTTCTGTTCCTATTCTACTGTTTGCTTAGTTTGCTTTTGTTTTTGTTTTAGGTGTGGTTGTTAATAACTGTAAGTTTGCTGTCATTTTACTGTTCATATTTTTTATCTTCTTTTTCTTAGATAAATCCCTTTAACAATTCATATAATAAGGGTTGTTGATGATGAACTCCTTTAACTTGACCTTATCTGAGAAGCACTTTATCTGCCCTTCCATTCTCAGTGAAAGCTTTGCTGGATAGAGTAATCTTGGATGTAGGTCCTTGCCTTTCAGGACTTGGAATACTTCTTTCTAGCCCCTTCTTGCCTATAAGGTCTCTTTTGAGAAATCAGCTGACAGTCTGTTGGGAACTCCTTTGTAGGTAACTGTCTCCTTTTCTCTTGCTGCTTCTAAGATTCTCTCCTTATTTTTAATCTTGGGTAATGTAATTATGAAATGCCTTGGTGTGTTGCTCCTCGGGTCCAACTTCTTTGGGACTCTTTGAGCTTCCTGAACTTCCTGGAAGTCTATTTCCTTTGCCAGATTGGGGAAGTTCTCCTTTATTATTTGTTCAAATAAGTTTTCCACTTGTTGCTCTCCCTCTTCCCCTTCTGGTACCCCTATAATTCAGATGTTGAAACATTTAAAGGTGTCCTGGACGTTCCTAAGCCTCTTCTTGCTTTTTGTTTGTTTGGTTTGTTTGTTTGTTTGTTTGTTGTTGGGGGTTTTTTTGAATTTTTGTTTCTTCATTCTTTTCTAGTTGGATGTTTCTTTCTTCCTTCTGTTCCACACTGTTGATTTGAGTCTCAGTTTTCTTCCTGTCACTGTTGGTTCCCTGTACATTTTCCTTTATTTCACTTAGCATAGCCTTCATTTTTTCATCTAATTTGTGACCAAATTTAACCAATTCTGTGAGCATCCTGATTACCAGTATTTTCAACTGTGCATCTGATAGGTTAGCTATCTCTTTGTTGCTTAGTTGTATTTTTTCTGGAGCTTTGATCTGCTCTTTGATTTGGGCCTTTTTTTTTTTTCGTCTCGACAGCCTGGCCTGTTACATAGTAAGGGGTGGAGCCTTAGGTATTCACCAGGGTGGGGTAACCCACATCTCTGTGTTGTGATGCTGTATGTGGGGAAGGGGTCTGAGAGGGAACAACAGCACTTGTTCAGCTCTCTGCCTGATTTCAGCCACTTCCCCTACTACCTATAAGCAAAATGGGCCCTTCTGGTGCTGATTCCAGGGTGGGTGGGTTTGTGTACATTCTAGGACCCTGTGGGTCTCTCCAGTGAACTCTCCTGTGAGGGTGGGAATTTCTTCCACTGCTGCCTGAACCACTACTGGTGTTTTCAATCAGAACTTTGAGGCTTTATTTCCCCACACTGGAGCTTTAGGTCACATGGTCTGTTTAACTCCCCAGTTGTTTCTCCCAGTTTATCTGAGCATGAATGTGGGACCACCTGTTCTACCAGCCACTGCCTCGCTGGTTCTGCGAGCTGCCTCAATGGCTGGTTGCAGCCTTGTCTGCTCCCCTCCACAATCCCCTGCCTCACTGGGTCCACCAGCCACCACCTTACCCACCCCAGTCCTCTAGGTACTGCCTTGCTGTGAGTCCTCTCTGCCTGGCTGCCTGTCTCCACCCCTCCTACTGGTCTGGATGAATGTGACTTCTTTAACTCCTTGGTTGTTGGACTTCCATACAGTTTGATTTTTCTGTCAGTTCTGGTTGTTTTTTTGTTTTTAGGTTGCTTTTGTCTTTCTTTTGGTTGTGCGAGGAAGTGCAGTATGTCTACCTACACCTCTATCTTGGCTGGAAGTCTGAGATCCCAATAGATTTAATTTAAAAAAATAGATATATTGTCTCCTTAGAAGAAAAGTATATACAGTCACCCATCTAATAATATAATGTTAAAGCAATAACAGTCAGCCTGTTAACATCTAGCAAGTTGTAGGTGCAAAATAAATATTATATACTAAAAGTAGATTTTCTAAAAGTGACATTTCCATTATTCTCTATCACAAAGTTTAAAATGAAATAACAGAAATTTGCATGTGTGATATTTTCAATAATCTGAAGTAGATTAGGATTGATTGAATGTATCTAAATAACATGAGGTAAAACATCTGTTTCCAAACTAAATTAGGATGAAATCTACATGTAAATCTATTATATTTAATACTTCCTATACTAAAAATGAAGTAATGAACAAACAATGCTAAATTATGTCAGTATTTCTAGGCCTTATTTTAAAAAAACAAAAGTTCAAATACCCTTTGACCAGAATCAAAATAGATGGAAAATCAATGGATTTTGGATTCAATGGATTTAATGAATTTTGGCCACTAGTCATGATTAGAGCTATTATATATTATATATTGTAATATATAAAATATTATGATACTTGACAGAGGAAATTATCACATACTAAGAAAATAAACCCTTGTTATTTTTGTTGGTATCATTTCATTTATCTGAAATCAATGCCATAAGCTTCATTAATTATGTTGTTTTGCCAAAATAATAATTTACACAATGTGTGAAATAATCATCTTCAGAGAGACTCTCACTTTACTTTCTTTATCAACCTTACCACATACATGATGGAGATTTTAATTCTAGATATATCAAAAAGTAGTTATGTAGAAATAAATATTTTTGTAAAAGTCTACTTTCATCTTTGTATGTATTACAAACTAGTGCCTGAATATCACAGACTGTATGTTAAATATTTTTTAGCCTTTCCTCCTTATGTATTTGATATAAGTTATCTTTTAGGAATTATGAATCTATTTAGAATCTTATTATAACTATAATATTTTCCTTTTAAAAACATACATAGTCATAGTTTGCATCCAACTTCAGGGTATTTTGTACCCTACATGTTAAGAACGTGTATTCTATAACAAATCCTGATTTTTTCAGAAATGATGTACAAAATGTGTTGGACCTCTCAAAAGAAAAGTGGATCAGTAAATTTATTGAAAAGTATCGTAGAAGATTTTAGGAGGTGATTACATTGGAAGTGAAGTTTGTCTACTGACAATAACATTTCATTTCCACAGGTGAATGCTTTTATGATGACAAAAGGGCCTGCCCTGGCTCATTCATCTCTTTAGTTAGATGTTTTCTCCAAGTCAACCATTCTTGCCAATTCAAGAGATTCAGTGCTACCAGTGCAAGTAAAAAGATCCTCTTCCTCCATGTCCATTCATTTATTAAACAGATATTTTCTGAGTACCTGTTTAATGTTAGGATCATACCCAGAACACTAGGCTTTGAGGACACAGACAAGCAAGAAACCTAAGATCCACACTTTTATGGAGCTTGCATTCTACTGGAAAGAAAGAGTAACAAGAAGCAAGTAAACAAATATCCAAGATAATTTCAGACAGTGATCGGTGCCACTGTTATGAGAGAGCCTCGTGCTACTCCACAAAAGCCAGTGGGTTTCTACAGTTCACCACCCATTGTCAAAAACTCTGGAGGCAGAGTCCAGTGGAAAGGAAAAGGGAGCCTTTATTTAAAGTATATACAGCTTGAAATAATGGCAGGTTTCTGCCTTAAAGTCTGTTTCATTTAAAACACCTCAAAGAAAATCATCTTGCTACCCTCTGCCAGCTCAGTTCAAGGTTGCACCAGCAACCTCTCCTCCCACTCAAAGCCACTATCCTTTTCATCTTTCAGGGTCTGTGTCCAGCCATCCTACTCATGGTGTTCTGTCTTCCTCCAGAAGCTGCCCTCCAGTGGTCTGCTAAGTCCCATTTCACAAGTTAGTGTGGTGGGTCCAAGGCCTTGCCTTGGTTGGAGTGGGTGTGGCAGCATTGATAGTGGGAACTGCTATTGTCAAGGTCCTCTCTGGAGGAGTGTATGGGCTGGTGGTGGGCAGCTGCCATGACAACTTACAGGCTGTCACTGACCCACAGAGAAGGGGTGCAAGCTTGCTTCTGACTGGCCCATGATGGAGGCAGGCTGGTGGCCACTGCTAATGGGGCACCTGCCAGAGGAACACATGGGTAGTGGATGGGTGGTGACTGCTGATGGCTTCTTGCAGCTTCCCACATAGAGCAGGGGGATGGGGCTTGCTGCCTGGACAGACTGCCTCCCAGGACCACCCCACTGGGCCCAAGCCTCCTCACTTCCTCTATTATTGGCACAACACTTGCAATGCTCCAGTTGCCAGGGCAACACACACAAGCACAGCCTTTTGGTGCTCTTTCACCCCTCCCATTTCTGGGGGTGGGGGTAGTTCCCTCTGTTACTACTCCCCCTTTAATACTCTAGACACTTGTAATCTTACAGGGCAAATGAATGAAGTATCATTATTCTGTAACTACTTCCTGCTGGCAAAGGAGCATAGTCCTACATATCCTCTGATCCAGAGATCCCTAACAAAAGGGTGTCTGGAGTGGAAGGGGGTTTTCATGCAAGGATAGGGATCTTGCAATGTCAAGGTAGGTTGGTTGTTCCTGGAAAGTGGCATGTGCAATGTCCAAAGGATGGCATTGCTGGACAATTTGTCATCCTTGTCATATTCTAGAGGCAACAAATTCAGTAATAGGGTTAGAAGGCACAATCATAACTATAATAGTTAAATAGCAAAGGGATTTATTCTACAGTTTTCCTGATTAATAAAAATGCTTCCTTGGAGAAAGGTATGCAAGGCATGTTGCACCTGTTCAAAGGCCTATTGCCCATTATACTCAAGTTAGGCTAAGGGGAATGTCCTGAGATTCCCACCTTTAAGACTTCTGGACCCCTTCTGTCTGAACCTTTAGAGTAGAAAAGAGGAAGTTTTTAACTGAAGCCAACATGCTGTCCCATACTTCACCAACTCAACCATTTATTACAGGCAAACCACTGAGTTCTAGGAGGCAGCAATGTAGGTGGGCTTTTCGAGTGGGGCCTACACCATTTCTGAGTTTACAAGACTATCTCTTGAGAAGGTATTCAGCTGCAAGGCCTTTGCTGTAATGATACTAAGCAGTGAAAATTTGATATTATCATGTGAAACCAGTTCAACTCTCAAGTGAAAACAAATTTCAAAGACAGCTGCATTAGAGTCTGATGTTCACTACCGAGCATTGTGATTTTTGTTAAAACCTGATTTTTTCTTCCTAAGATCACCCTCATTGTCATTACAGAGACCTCAGTTTTCAATTTTGCCTCATTGTTTGCATAAAAACAAGAGCAGCGATGATCACATAGTCATAGACTGTTCAAGTCTGCTTTGCTGGTACTTACACAAGGAAAATTTATATTGACCCTTAGTCGACCCTTCAGGACACAGAAGCCAAGCCCCACACCTGCCATATGGCTTTATCTGCAGTACCTATATTCCTCAGGCCTTGAGGTTTCCATGTGTCTTAAGATTTCTCCTTGCAATCTTTCATGAATGCAGCCTTGGTCTCTTCCCTGGAAAGACTGCCATGAACCACATTACCAAACAAGGTACTAGGCTGTTTCTCCAGTAGGCTTTTCTTAGCTTCCAAAGTCAATCTTGGTTCCTCAAGGCTTTCTAGTAATGACCAGAGCCCAGGCATGCCTCCTTCAGCATGACGTTCCAGTCAGAGTCTTGGTTATTATCATAAAATGAAACTGGTAGAAAGACTGAAGATAGTGGTGAGGTAGTGGGAGCTGAACCCACTTGCTTGTGCACCCAAATGGGACACCTAGATGATCTGAAGAACAGAGTGAACAGCCAAAGGGATCCCAGCTTTTATGAAGTTTGGAAGCCAAAATTTAGAGGATGTTGAAAAACAGACAGTAAGGAGATTATGTTGGGACAGTAAGGTCCCTGGGACCTGTGCAGGGACCAAGGCTGCTTCAGTCCCCAGCCTGGTTCCTGGCACTGGGTTGGTGGTTGCCACAAGAGCTGTAGAAGACATCAGCAATTGTAACTCTGCAGCTCCCTCCTCTACCAGAGCAGGGAAGGCAGCCCATACCAAGCTATACCTGTATGCTTGAACTCAGTGAGGGGAATAAAAATACAGTGGGAGACACACAGAGGCAGTGTTCCCCCTGCTGGGACTTTGATTGCCCACTTGGATGTTACAGAGAAATTAGGGAGCCAGCTCACACCTGAAGAAGGGAGATGAGTTGAACTGTGACAGACCCTGAGCCGATAGTCTCCAGATGGATCAGAGAATCCGGCTAGGTGAAAAGTCAGGCACTTGTTAAGAACAGCGGGTGCAAAGAAGAGAAATATACTCAAAGGAACAAAAAAGGCTCTCAGCTTCTGTTTAAGGAACTCTCACACATAGCATTTGTTAATAAACCAGGTGGTGAAAAGAGAAATACCATATGATCTCACATGTAAGTGGAACCTAATCAACAAAGAAACAAACAAGCAAAATACAACCAGAGACATTGAAATAAAGAACAAGCTGACAGTTACCATAGAGGAGGGGGGAGAGGGATAATAGGGAAAGGGCCATCAAGGAACATGTGTAATGGACACATGGACAAAGCCAAAATGTGTAAATTCAAGGGTGGGAGGTGGGGATGGATGGGGTGGGTGGGCATGGTGGGATGAAAGAGAGACAACTGCATTTGAGCAACAATAAACAAATAAAAAATAAAAAATAAAACAAAAAAATGAAATTGGTCTTAGTTTCATGCAAGGGAAATTTTATGCCATTAATCACTCATTAAGAATGCCAAATTCTAGAGGATCAAGTGGAGAGAAAAATACAAGGCAAAAAGGAAATCCTTGTCTTTCCAATATCCACCAATATTGAATTTCCATGCCTTACATCTTTCATTACTTTATTTCCTGACCTAATGTGAAGTTTTAACTCTTAGAAACCTCAATTTACTTTTAAAACAAAGACAAAACAAAAATATAAAGCAAGGACAGAGTTCTCCCCCACCTCCAAATAAAAAGGACAGGACTAGAATCTTGTCTCACACCAACCAGTCACACTAACCCATCATACAAACAAACTCTCCAAGATCCAAATGGCATGAAGTTCCAATGGAAGAGACATTTTTCTTACCCACCAGTGCATCCACTGGTCTCCTGGAAGAAACATAATCTCTCACCTTAGTCAGACTCTAACAAGCACCAGAGACACAACACCCCAATGGTATAGGCATCCTGTTGCTGCAGGCAGACTCTAATGGGCACCCAATGACATTTTCTAGGTCCCAATGGCAGAGACATGACCTCTCACCTTAGCTGGACTCCAACTGGCACTGATGGCACAAAGCCCCAGTTGTAGAGATAGAGGATCCCTGATGAGCTCAAAACAGCAAAGTTCCCTAAGTCCCCAAAAGATCAGAAAGCAAGAAATAAAACAAAACCTAAAGCAAAGAATAACTGAACCCAAGCACCAAGTTTTCTTTTCTTTCAAGTTAAAACTCTCATAACTTTCTATACTCATTTAGAAATAACCATAATTTATTTTCAATCCTTCTCCTTTTTAACAGTGAGGACCATACCTTAACTCAGTATCAAATAGCCAAAAGTCCCTAGATTTGCAAACACATAAGTAAAAGTAAAGTAACATTATCACTTTGCATTGGGGTCCGCTGTTTTCTTCCGAAAGAGAAATTTCAAATCTCCATCTGGAGTGCAGGTCCAGCTTTCCTTTCTAGCACCAACCACAGCAGCGGCGTTCACATCATAATAAGGTGGTTCCCACTTTATCCATGTCTGATCGATACAAGGCTTAATTCTCATGAGCTTTAGAGAAGAGTGCATTGTCAAATGGATGTCACAGGGATCAGTCCATTGCTTGTCTAACTGCTAGACAAGTTAGACTTCAGGTTCTTGAGTCTTCCAAGTCTTTAGTAAGGCTTGGTCCCTCAGCTGTAATGGGCGTAAAGGCTCATCAGGTGGGTAGGTGGATCTGCAATGAGCAAACTTGTGCACAGTGGTTACTGTTTGCCTTAAATGCTGCACATATTTCTTAACTTTTGAATTGCTCCAAATCTGGGGAGTGGGTATTCCCAAAATCGAGATTTGGAAGGGTCTCCCATACACTATTTCAAAAGGGATAAATTTAAGCCCACTTCAGGGTGCTACCCTAATCTGGAGCAAAGCAATGGGAAGTGCCAGGTCCCATTTCAAATGCATTTCCTGGCATATTTTTGCAAGGGTCTTCTTTATTGTGTGATTCATTTTCTCAGTCACCTCAGATTGAAGTCTCCAAGATGCATATACTTTCCATTTTATATGCTGTGCCTGTCCAAACTTCTGGGTGGTCTTTGAAGTGAATGATGGTCCATTGTCACTCTGAAAGCTGTGAGGCCATCCAAACCTAGGAATTATATCTTTAAGTAGGAGTTTTTCTACCTCAGTTGCCTTCTTAAAAAGTAATATAAATTTGAAATTCCCTCTGGTTTTAGGCATTTGTGTAAAGTCTACTTACCAGTCCTCAAATGGACATAACCCTTGATATTGTACTCCCTTTTCCACTGGGGCACAGTCCATCTTAGGATTGACTTTGGCACATATTTGACAGGCTTGAGTAATCCTATGAATGGTCCTTTGCAAATGGAGGCACTTCAAACGTGGCCTAATGATGTCCATCAAAACATCCCTTTCTTAATGTAGATGTTTGAGTTTGGGATACACTAGAGCCTCATGGAATAAGATCATATCATAGTTGTTGATCTTCCATGTGGAATTGAGATCAGAGTTACTGAAATCTTATTCATGAGCCTATTACTCATCCTGTTCTGTTTTGACAAGTCCAAGCAGAGAATCAAACCCCCTAGGTGTGGTGGCCCTCCAGCTGTTTGTTTCACTGCTTTGTCAGCAGTTTTGTTTCCATGGCTTGTTTGGGAAGCATCTCTTCAGTGTCCTGAGATGATGCATTATGGCAACCTGGTCCAGTAGATTTACTGCCTCTAGCAATTGCAAAATTTTCTCTGCATGTTTAATATCCTTGTTCCTCAAGGTTATGAGTCCTCTTTCCTTCCATATTGCTCCATGGGCATGGACTATCATGAAAGGATATTTGGAATCCATGTAGATGTGAACCATCTTTCTCTGGGGCAGTACTAAGGCTTTCATAAGGGCTATCAACTCAGCCTTTTGTGCTGAGGTTCCTGGCACAAGGCTTCAATTACCTTGTCTATAGTAAATACCGTGTACCCCACTCATTTTTGGCTATTGTCCATGAAACTGTTTCCCTCTGTATATAGCTCCCAGTCTGGTGCTGCAGTGGCTGGTCCAGTATATCTGGCTTGCTAGAATAAAATTGATCAATGATTTCTAAGCAGTCTTGCTGGAGGGCTGCATCTCCTTGAGTTTGGAAGCAGAGTGGCCAGATTCACAGTTGTTATAGTCTGCACAGTGATATTTGGGTTGTTCAACAGAATGGCATGATATTCTCCTATGTGCCCTGCCATCAGCCAATACCCTCCATTCTGCTCCAATAGAGTTAGGATCTGGTGTGGTACAAATACCATAGTAGGCAGTCCCAGAGTTAATTTCTCTGCTTTTTGTCAGATGTCACAGGAAGCTGCTACTTCCCAGAGGTATGGCAGCCATCCCTTTCTGATGTGATCCAATTTCTTGACGGATAGCCTATGGGTTGAGGGGTATTTCCTAAAGTCTGGGTTAGTACCACCTGTACAATTCCTTGCCATTTATGAGTGTATAATTTCAAAGTTTTCTATAAATTGGGCAATTTGTGCAGGAGCCAAAATTCATTTTTTTCCTCAATATGTCGAATGCCACCTGACACTCTCTTGTCCATTCAAAGTCTTCAGTCTAGTCCTTGGAAAGCATTATACAATGGTTTTGCTGTAAGTGCAAAGTTTAGAATCAAAATTTGGCAGAACAGTCTAATCCCTAAGAACTCACAAAGCTGCCTTTGGTTCACTGAGATTTTTAGTGTAGCAATCAATGTCTCTCTCTCTATCCACCATCAAGCTCATAGTGTCTGTTTTTGTTGAAATCCCATGTATGCCACCTCCTATTTGCAAATCTGGGTCTTGTGAGGTGGTACTTTACATTCCCTTTTTGACTTGTATTCCTATTTAGAACTGTGATGGTGTTGAGCAGTCATCCTTGTAGGTATTTCTGGTTGTCAGTATGTCATCTACATATTGCAGAAGAACTCCTAACCTCAATCGAATACCCCTTAAATCCTTGACTAATACTTCATGAAATGTGATTGGGAAGTTCTTATATCCTTGTGGCAGCACAGTCCAGCAGTATTAGAGCATGGTTTTTGTTTCTGGTCCTGCCATTCAAAGGCAACCAGTAATTGAGCCTACTCATTTGTTAGGATGCAAAAAAATGCATTCTTCAAGTCTAGAAAATGAAAACCATATCCTATCTCCAAGTACCATGGTAAAGAGAGTGTAGGAGTTAGGCACCATAGGGTGAATGTCCTGAACAATGTCATTTATGACTCTAAGATCCTGTACAAATCAATATTTGTTAGAATGAGGCTTTTTGACTGGCAAAGTGAGAGTGTTATAGGGAGACTGTTATGACCAAATTAGTCATGCTTTTAAGAATTTAGGCAATATTGACTGAATCCCTTCTAAAGCCTCCTTTTTGAGGGGCTACTGTTTCTTCCGTGAGATTCATGCCACTTCTTTTAAGGGACTTTTTGTGTTATATAAAACCGCTTCACCTGGGGTTTCATTAGCCCAAATAGTTCAATTGACCTGTTTATAGATCTCAGGTGAGAAGAGCTCACCTCTGGGACCTTCAGGTCAAATCAGGATGCCTGGGGCTGGAAAGCACGTTACAGTGGGACATCTATATATAATTGCTGCTTTTCAGGAGAAAAAGTTATTGTTCATGCAATTTGCAAATTAAATCTTGGCCCATTAGTGGAAAAAGGTAAGCTGGAGTGTAGAGAAAACTATGTGCATCTCTTGAACCCCAAAATGGCAATCTAGGGAATGAAGGAATGCCTGTTTTTATAATTGTCCAGTCACTCCAGTAACTATTACTGTACCTAAGCTTTCCTTGGTTACACTTGTATTCAGCAGTGAGTATGTAGCTCCCATATCTGTGAGAAAATCTATTGGCTTGTTCACCTCGATTAGCTATACCAGAGGTTCCTGTGGAGAAATAGTAATAGGTTGGGAGATGTCCAAGGGAGACCCTGGGCCTCATCATTCATCATCAGACCCCCCTTGCCTTTTTAGCATTCTCAGCAGGGGTTTCCATCTACTTTCCCTTTTGAATTTCAGGCACTCCTTCCTTCAATTGCCCTCTTCCTTGCAATAGGCACATTGATTGGTGCCTAGCGGGCTTCTCTGTTTCCCTTTAGTGCCCTGCCTCTTCTTCTGGTTTTTCCACTGTTTCTAAGAACACCATGTCCTACTTTATCTTCCTTGCTTCCCAAGCATTGTAGACTTTAAAATCTATGTCTACCAATTGAGGGGGATTATAAGGAAAATGAAGTCAGTCAGGCTCACTCAGATGTCTGGGCAACTATGACTTCACAGTATTCATATAACCTTGAACATGGGCCCTCATGCACAGAATCATGCTCTATTATATAATATCTCGGCACCCCACAAGTTTTGTGGGAATTTAGTATATAAAGGAGTCAGGACTTCTGCGGTCTGACTCATGGGTTGTGGCATGCATGAGATGGCCCACCCCAGAATAAAGGCATGTCAGACATCCCCACATCTCAGCGAATTTTCTTCTGTCTGTCCGAATCCTGTGTGAACCCCTGCCCAGCATTGAATGGCTGCAAGACAATTTGCGTAGGAGGCAGGATTCGTTGCAGTATGCTATGGAGCCATCTAGACCCTCAGAAAGAGGGTTAGAGGGGTGAACTGCTACCAGTATGTGGTATTCGGTGTCAGGGCTCCTAGCGTCTTGGGCTCCCTCCACTGGCCCAATGTTAGTGGTGCACCCCACACAGTAAAGAAGGCCCTCCAGGTGGTCGGGGAGACCCTGGAGAAGCCTAGTGCCCTGGTGACCACGGGGAATGTGGGCTGGGTGTTTCTTTCAGCTTTGTGAGCTGAGACAGAACTGTACTTTACAATATAGTGAAGTTATGTGAACTCCAAGGAAGAGAAGAAGCCTTGGAGGTCCGGATCTGCACCCTGGAGGAAGACTTCTGAACAGCAGAACCTAGGTGATCCCCTTCCCGGGTCATAGAGGAGGTATCAAAGGAGGGGAAGGAGGTAAAGCATCCCCTGCAGGCCCACCCAGTAGTGATACAGAAGATGAAGTCACAGCAGCTGCTGGCACCTGGGGGGAATCCAGCTGGCCCTGCCAAGATGGTTGAGCACACAACATATCGCCCCTCTACATAGGACAAACTACTTGATCTGGGGAAGCAGTTTCCGTAGCAGACCAGGGAGCCATTGACAGCATGGCTATTTCACCTTTGGGATTTAGGGGTGGATAGTGTTATGTGCACTGATAGTGAAATGGAGAAGTTAGTTTTTATTACAACTCACCCCTCCCTACGCCAGCGGCTGCAAAATAGCAGACAAAACATGAGGCGGCAAGGATCTCATTCTCTGTTAAAATGGTCATGGCTGCAATTCATACAGTCTGGGCAGATGCAGGAGATGTGCCGGACATTGTGTGTAAATGGCAGTCTTACGCGGATTTAGTGCAAATCCTGTGGAAATTGGGCATGCACCAGGCCATGTGCAATCTCAATATTCATGGCCCCAATGATGAATGCTTTACAACAGGGTTGAGTGATCTGGTGTTGTGGCACACCCCTTCTGCCTCTTTTGTATTCCTCATGGCTATGCTGGCCCCATATGTCCGGCGTCACATTAATAATGTCACCACAATGGTAGCAAATCTGAGGGAGGTGGAAACTCAGCAGTAGCAGAAAGGAGTGAGGATGGTATCTTAAGCTCCCTCTGTCTCTCAGTTAAAGAGCAACCCAGTGTGGGTGACTAGGATCCAGATGTGGTCAGACCTTTTAGGGTCTGGCGTAGATAAAAATAAGATTAATAGGAATCTAAATGGCTACTTATTAGAACTCCGGAGACAGTTGTGAGCTGACCAACAATTTCTGCAGCCCCAGAAGAAGGAGGAAGTAAGGAGGAAACCTGGGGATGCAACCCAAGAGACCTGTCCTGTCCAGCTTAAAAAACTCCTGGCTGTGCCAACCTCCTGAGAAGAGGAGGAAGATATCCTTTGGACATTTGAATAGGGGGAGGGCCAAGGAACCTGTCTATAGGAGTTGGATGAGGATTAGAGACCACATGTGGAATTGGCTATCCATTGGTCCAGGCTCCAGTAGACATAGGGGCAGAGTATATATTCCCATATGGAAATCCTGACAAGTTTCTGGGGCTCTATTGATGGTTATGGGGGATATAGTATAAAGGCGAAGGCTTTCTGGTTTTCCCTGAGTACTGGGTGATTGCCCCCTATGAATATACTGTTTATGTGTCCCCCATTCCTGAGTTTATCCTGGGCACTGATGTACTTTGAGGGTTATGGCTACAAACCACTGTGGGGAAGTTCCACCTGAGAGTGCAAGTGGTAAAAGCCATTCTGCAGGGACATGCTGAACATCCCCCTCTTCAATTGCCATCCCCATGACAGATGATGGCAGTGAAGCAGTACTGGCTGCCTGGAGGCCATGAAGACATCACAATTACTGTAGAGAGTTGATAAAGGCAGGGATAATTAGGGCTACCCACAGTCCCTTCAACTCTCCCATGTGGCCAGTGAAGAAGCTGAATGGCATGTGGAGAATAATGGTAGATTATTGGGAGCTGAATAAGGTCATTCCCCCAATACATGCAAGTGTCCCTTCTGTGATGAACTTAATGGACCAATTAACTAATGAGCTGAAAACTTGCCATTTTGTGGCTGATCTCGTAAATGACTTTTTCTCCATTGATATTGCTCTGGAGAGTCAAGATCAGTTTGTTTTCACATGGAAAGGCCAACAATGGATCTTTACAGTGCACCTTCAAGGGTATTCTCTGTCATGGGCTTGTAGTGGAAGACCTGGCTAAGTGGCCATGACCTGCTGATGTGCACCTTTTTTCACTATCTTGATATTTTTCTAACAAGTGACTCTCTTACAGGGTTAAAGAAAGCAGTGCTCCAAGTGTTGTCATACCCAAAGTCATGTGGCTGGGCAGTTGAAGAGGCCAAGTTGCAAAGGCCTGGATTATCTGTCAAATTCTTGGGGGTTGTCTGGTTGGGTAAGACAGAAATAATTCCTCATGCAGTGATAGATAAAATTCAGGCATATTGTACTCTTACCACTGTGAAAGAGCTCCAGACATTCTTAGGTCTGCTTGGTTACTGGAGAATGTTTGTGCCCCACTTCACTCAGGTTGTTTGCCCCTTGAATGCTTTGGTAAAAAAGGGAGCCAGCTGGGACTGGACCCTGACCTTGGAACAAGCATTCCAAGGAGTGAAGTGCATTGTTAAACACACTGGGGCCTTTTACACTTTGGATCCTACCAGGCCTTGTGAGCTAGATGTGTATGTGACACAAGAATGCTTTGGGTGAGGTCTGTGGTAGCAATCAGAGTGGCTACAGCAACCCCTGGGGTACACTGCAGGTCATTTGGCTCATGGTTGCAAATGAACCTCTGCCCCTGACTATTTGCACAGGTAGTTGGGCAGTGTACCAGGGCCTAACATTATGGATCTTTACATGGCATGCAAATAAGTGGATGGTATGCATAGGCCATTATGGGGGCAGGCCTTGTGACAAGACCTATGGGAATTAGGCCACCAGAAACTGGTCCCAACTGTGGAAGGAAGCAGAAGTACAGTACTCCCTGACTGAAAAGCAACTGGTGGTGGTAGATGGCTGATGCAGACACCAGCCCGCAGTGTCTGCATTATTATGGATGAAATGAGACATTCACACGGACTACCAAGTCTGGTGGAGGAAAAGGGACAGCATGGCTTTTCTCTCAAGGGGAGCAAAAGCTGCAGCCCTTGCTTGGAGAGTTTTTATTGTCTTACTGGACGCATTACATGAAGGTCCTCATTAACTATGTACATGTTTGCTTTAGGTGGTTACCTTTTACAGAAAACAAAGGAGATGATGCCACTAATCACATCACAGAAGAAGGATATTAGCAAATGAAAAGGGAAAAGTGGTTGAACCGGTTACACTCCATACTGGGGAGTTTTTAGCAAAAGCAAGACTCCAAGAGGCCTAGGCATATTGCAGGCCTGATTCCCCATGGGAGAACCTATCTGTGGGCATGGGTCCTGTGCATCTCTGAGTGGGAGCTGAGCCCACGCCATGCAGAACGATCTCCTACAGTTGGCCATGGAGGTTATAACAGGAACTGTCCCAGTAACTGTAAGGACCACTTACCCCATTGGTGGGTGGGTCCAAGACTGGATAGCCAAGACTCACAGTGGGACAACCCAGACAACCATGTTAGCTAAGAAGGGAGCTTATCTGTAGCAAAGAATTACTCTTTCAACTAGCCCACTATGGGCCAAGTTGCAGGAAATGATAGGCCCTGTTACCAGTGTAGATGAAAAATCTCCTGCCCCTGCCACAATAGAAGAAATGAAAGCTAGCTCCTTTCCTGAAGGGCGGGTACCTATTCCCTCAGATGCGTGGTATACTGATGGGTCTAGCAAGAGCCAGCTTGCCATGTGTACTGCTATGGGAATTCAACCAGAAACAGACACAATCTAGTTTAACACTGGAGTACGTCAGAGTAGCCAGTGGGCAGACTGTAGGCCATGTGGCTCATGGTTGCAAATGAAGCCCTGCCCCTGACTATTTGCACAAGTAGTTGGGCAGTGTACCAGGGGCTAATATTATGGATCTTTACATGTCATGCAAATAAGTGGATGGTTATGCATAGGCCATTATGGGGGCAGGCCTTGTGGCAAGACCTATGGCAAGGCTACCAGAAACAAATCACTGTATATCATGTGACCAGGTATGAACCCCTTGCCTCCCCCTGGAATGATGAGACTAAGATTACAGCTTTAGCTTTGCACACTGCTCATGCATTAAACGCAACACATGATTACTTGAGCCTCTTAAATAAGGATATATATCAATTGAGAAAATTACCCTTACAAAATCATATGGCCTTAGATATGCTCACTGCATCCCAAGGTGGGGTATGTGCCCTAGTTGGGGATGAATGCTGTGTATACACTCCAGATGTCCATAATAATGTTAGGCATTAACTTCTAAGACCCATGCTATCAAATGCCTATCAGGTGATCCCTTACAGGAATGGTGGGCATCCCTAACCACTGAATGGTGATGGGTTATTGCTGTCTTGGGTGGCAGTGCTTGTGTTTTGGTTGCATGCTGTTTGTACCAAAGTTTGTACTGCTATTGCAGCATTTGGTTACAGTGCTCTGCCCTCCTCCCCAAGGGACCCTTGCGGAAAGACACCCTCCTGTAGATTGTATGGTAAGGAACCCTGAAGGTGTGGAATGTAGGGAAAATGAAGTCAGTCAGGCTACCTCACTTGAATGTCCAGACAGCTATGACTCAGCAGTGTTCATATAACCTTGAGTATGGGCCCTCGTGCACAGAATCACTGTTATGTAATACCTTGGCACCCTGCTGGCTTCATGTGCATTTAGTATATAAGGGAGTTGGGACTTCCTGCAGTGTGATTCGTGGCATGTGGCATGCATGGATCATGCCACCCCAGAATAAAAACATGTCAGACATCCTGATAGCTCCACTAATTTTCTTCCATCTGCCTAAATCCCATATGAACCTTTCTGGCCTTGAAGGCTGCAAGACAGTGATTCATTCCCAAAGCCCCATCTAAACTCTAGAGCTCCTTTCTGATATCTGGGGCACTTTGCCCAATAAAAGTCATATTCACTGTTAGCACATTCTCTGGTTCCTGCAGATCAGCATCAGTGTGCTGTTGATAAGCCTGATAGATCCTCTCCAAAAATTCAGAAGTTTCCTTATCTGGCTTTTGCTGCAGGGCCTGTATTATATTCAGGTTCATTTGCTTGGGCATTCCTTTCTTATGGCCTTCCAGTATGCACTTTCTGTAATGCTCCAGAAAGACTAGGCCCCCACCATTCACGTTTTAGTCAGGCTTTGTCAGGGGAATTGCCCCAGCTGGTTTGGGAGTCCCATTGGAACTCTCTGGTGGAGACATTGGACTTTTTCATTTGCCTTATTTATAACCAGCCATTTCTCATCTGCAGTTAACAAGATATTAAGGGGAGCCTATACATCTGCCCAGTATGGATCTTGAGTGGCAAAAATGGAAGTGATAAGATCTCCCATTCTCTGAGGATTCTTTCTATATGAGGAGTTGGAATTCTTCCAATTCAGTAAGTCTAATGTAGAAAATGGAATATGGGCCCAATAGTAGCCAGGGGACTGGCCTTCATGAATTACTCCTCCTATAGTGTATTGCCTCAAATGAAACTGCCATGTTCTAGATAGGGAGGCTCTCTGGCCAAATTGGATGCCCTGGTGGGTCTTTGAGAGGGAGACCCATTCCTCATCACACAGGAGCAGAACTGTTGGCTCCATAGGTCCTACTTCAGGGGTATCTAGTGGCAGGCATAATGATGGAGGAGGTCCCCCTGTTATGAACCTTGTGTCCCTTGGGTTCAGAGCATTAATAAGGCCTATTTCCTCATTCTCCTTTTCTTCCTGTGTACTATCAGGGTTTCAAGGCCCATTGCTGTCTCTGCACCATTAAGTGGACCTCTGTCTCTGGTGAAATCCTATTATGCAATGACATAAATGCCTTGACATAATGGATTTCATCCCATTTGTGTAACTATTGGCAATACTGTTCCAGTTGCATAATAGTATAGAATAGGAAACCATCAACCATGGTTCAATCCAAAACATACATAGGACACAAAGTATTACAATAATAAACCAATACTTCTTGGACATTGGATAATGGCTGTATGTACCTCAGTCTCCTAAAATTCTACTCAATGTGCTCCTGCTGGGAACCAACCCAGAGAAACCCCTGCTAGCCCAGCACAAAACAGGCCCAACTTTATGACCAAAAGAAGCCAGGCAACCTGGGAACATAGAGAATACTGGCATCCATGATTCCATTATTATAACAAATGTACAAGAACAACAATTAAAATAAAATTTTTTTTAAAATGCTCACAAGCAAGTTTTTCTGCCAATCAATCTCACAAACAGTGACCCCAAGCCATGGCCTCCCAAAAGCTCATCCAGTCTTCACCCAGACCCAAGTTCACAGCCCCCAAATTCAGGTGATCCTTCCTCCTTCCCAGTGGCTTTATCAGACCCATTTCCTTTCCACCTGCCAGTGAGTTTAAGCAGCAGCAACTGTAGCAAGTGTGCAGAGAAATTCCCAGAAACTGGGAAACCCCAAAGAGGGAAACCTCCTTGGAGGGGGTTGATTTACCACGAGCAACTAGGGCCCCACATTGGTTGCCACTTTTGTTACCAGACAGCCTCATGCTATTCTAGAACAGCCAGTGGAGTCCTACTACTCAGTGCCAGTGGGCAAAAACTCAAGAGAGTCCAGTGAAAAGGAAGCCTTTATTTAAAGTATATAGAGCTTGAAATAATGGCAGGTTTGTGCCTCAAAGCCTGTTTCCTTTACAACACCTCAAAGAAAATCAGCTTGCCACCCTCTGAAACCTCAGTTCAAGGATACACCAGGAATCTTCCTCTGACCCCAAACCACCATCCTTTCCATCCTTCAGAATCTGTGCATCCAGTCATCCTACTCATATGTCACTGCCCTCTTTCTCCAGCCACCGCCCTCTAGTGGTCTGCTAAGCCTCATCACACATGTTAGTGTGGTGGGTCCAAAGTCCTGCCTGGGCTGGAATGGCAGAGCAGTACGGATGGTGAGAACTGCTGTTGTCAGGGCCCCTGCAGGAGGAGCACATGGGCAGCAGAGAGGTGGATGCAGTGGCAGCTTCTGGGCTGTTGGCCATTGACTCACAGGGAAGAGGTGCAGGGCCTGTCACTGACAGGCCTGCGCTGGAGACAGGGAGCTGTGTGCTGCTGATGGGCCACCACTGAGGAGCATGTAAGCATGTGGACAGTGGACAGGTGGCCAACACTAATGGGGTACCCCTTGGAGAAGCATGCAGGCAGTGAACAAGTGTCTGCTGCTGATGAGAACCCCTACCAGATGAGTGTGCAAGTGGCAGGCAGGTGTTCAATGCTGATGTGGCCCCCCACTGGAGGAGCGCACAGGAAGTGGATGGGTATGGGGTTTGCAGCCTAGGCACACCACCCTCTGGGACCCCCTGGCCCAAGACCTTTACCAGGGGTGCCCACAACACCCCTGGCAGACCAGTTCCCAAGATACTCAGGGAGCAGCACAAGGAATGCTCCTGGATGATGCGGTTCCCTCAATGCCCACCAGGTCAGGAGGCTCTCAGCCAGCCAGCCAGTGGAGGGGAGTGCAAAAGCATGTGTTTACCACATGCTCCACTTTTAAAGACCCTCTCCCCCAAAGCAGATGGGAGGGTATGTCTGTCCCATCCAATCACTTCCCTAGCTCCAGGTGTCAGCCCTTCAGTGCTTCTTTTCTGTTGAGTCACTCATGCATCATCCCAGTTGCCAGGGCAATACATGCATGCACAGCCTTTGGTGCTCTTCCACCCATCCCCATTTCTGGGGTGCTGTCCCCCTTTACACCATGATAACTACTTTTTAAAAGGCCCTGTGATAGGTTACAAAGATGAGGGGAAAGACTCTCTGGAATATGCTATTGATAAGAAATCTCCAAGAATGAGAAAAAGCCAATGGTGGAAAGATTTGAACAGAGAGCATGTAGCAGAGGAAATGTCAAAAGGCCCTAAGGTGAGAGCGTCTGTCTTATTCAAGGATCACAAATATGACCAGCATGCCTAGAGTATAATAAGGGTAAGATGAAGTCATACAGGTGGGTGGGGTGTTGATCACATAAAACCTTACAGATATATATATATATATGTATATCTGTAATATATATAGATAGATATATATCTATCTATATATAGATATGTATAATATATATTATATATATTTATATATGTGTAAATTTTATATTATATATATAAAATTTATATTTTATTTTTAAAATTTTATTTTATTTTACCCTTTTTCATTTAAGCACTTCATACCCACTCCACTATGCAATCACCAATCTATACTATTTACATATATTTTATACAATACATAATCATATTTACCCATTTTTAAAGGATTATTTTGTTTGCTGTGTGACCTGAGATTCAACAGTAACCACAATAGAAGATTCAGAAATGTTCATTCAGGACAGATATATGGAATACCTACTACTGACACCAAACAAAGAAAGTTATAGTCTGTAAGTAAGAAGCTATCTGATGATTAACATAAATTTTTAAATATTTCTATTAATAATTTTATAATAATATGAGGCTTTAAAAACCTCTGTTCCTATCCATAATTTATTGGAAACTCTAATCTTCCTTTTGTTTAATAAGTAATTATTAACAAGACAAGTTAATAATTCTTCTATAAGACAAGTACTGCTGTAGTCTAGGGATTTTCAAACTATCTGCAGAGGACCAATTTTTTCATTGTTAATTAATATTTTTATTAAATAAAATTAAAATAATTATTATAAAAATGAGTTTAAAAGACATATAAGGTAAAAGTTTAATCTATTATTATATTCAACAAATATGGATTTACATTTTAACAGGTATAATCTGAAGAAACATAGGAAAGCAAGAATTACAAGGAACTGAAAAACTAAACACGTTTAAATGTGTGCATAGGTAATTAATATAGGAAAAAATCCTTTTATTAAATTTATTGTTGTGATTTTAGTTAATAAAATTATAGGTTTCAAGTGTACAAGTCTATAATATATCAACTGTATATTGTATTGTGTGTTTACACTCCCCTTTCATCACCATTTATCACCCCCTTTACCCTCTGCTACCTCCCTCCCCTTCCTTCTGATAATCACTACATCGTTGTTGTATCTATGAATTGTTTTTTTTTCTTTTTAGGAAATTTCTAATATACTTGTAACTTTTTTTCATTCCACGATGGTAACTAAAGAATTTGCAAGGAACTAGCAATTTCACAAGTTATATGCCTCTTCACACACTTTGAACTACCAAAGTATCAACATTTAAAAATTTTAGTGTAGTAAATGTTTGCTTTCTTTTTGTTAAATTATTTAATCAAGTTTAGATTGACAAACAATGCATTTCTACATGGTTTCCATTTTTTAAAATAACACTCAAAGATAGGAAAACTGGTCTCACAGAAGGCTTTTGACAGAAATTAAGGAAGAGATTTTTAAGCCATTTTGGCAAGCCCAGTGTACTCATTTTTCACTTTTATACAAAATGAGGCATGACATATTTTCAAAATTAATCTTTAATCTTTCATCATAGTGAGATCTAACAACTCACTCTATAAAAATATAGTTAGAGTCCAAACTGGTTTACTTCTGTTTTAATAATACAAATCTATTTCATGAGTCCACTGATGATAAACTTTGATATTCAATTAAATTGACATAAAACAATGATTTTCAACCTGTTTCATCTCGTGGCACACAAACTAATTACTAAAATTCTGTGGCATACAAAAATATGTATATTTGTTACAGATCTGACAAAAATAGGCATAATTATGATTTAGTCACACTGGACAGCTGCTGTGCTGGCTGTTGACATTTTTTTTTATTTGACAGTTTAAGGAAAAATGGGTCAGTGACCCTGGCAAATAGTGAGATATTGCATGTTTTAACAATTCTTGTGGCATACTGATTGAAAATCACTGCTCTAAAATCTTCTAAACCCTTTATTTCAATTCTTTCACTGTTCTCATTACAGAACAGTAACACACAATTTATCATCTATAGGTTGAGGAGCACCACTCTAAACCATCTTTTATGTGAACACAAAAAGCTGTATGTGTGCAAAATCATTAAGTCACTGAAAAGGGAGGCTTTCTTGTCATTACTGTTATAGGTAGAAAATATTAGAAATAGCAGCAATAAAACTCAGACTTAACATGGAGGAATTGCTCTCCAACTGGAAAGGACTTAGAATCATTTATGTCTCTGTCACTACTTTTGATGCCTGGGACTTGTTCTAGCACAGACTTTACTACAATAATCATCTCTTTGGAAGTACTCAGATCATTTTCCTTGTTTCATTCCTCTCAAAAAAAGAAAAATTTATATATTCTCTCTATATATATTAATCTATATGTAAAGTAATTTAGCATATGACAAAACCTATTAGTACTTTGTAAAACTACATTTAAAATAATCTTATAATTTCAACTTTTATTAGGCTAAACAACTATTTATATAAATGGCATATAATGTGAGTGGTGGGCTGGAGCTGACTCATAAAAGTTTGAAATATCCAATTACATGCATTTCTTCCCACTCTACTTCCATCTCATTGGGTTAATAGTTGAAATCATCCTTGGTGAAAGTATTTACACCATGGAAATCAGAAAACTCTAAGCATCAAGGTTTTTTTCCCAAAGAGCTGGTTATTAAATACCTATTAGAACATTGTTGGTTGTAATTAATGTTAATTTCAAATTTTCTTAGAGTAAGAAGAAATTGACAAAATGGCTTTATGCAATTTGAAACATTTCAGGTACTATTTTCAAGACAGTATTTTTGATGGTATTTAGCATCAGGCTATGAACAAAAAATAAATTATTCTGGATTATAAGAAATAATTCATTATTCAGTATAAATTTATATCACTGTTTCTGTTTGTGCTTATTAGCATACATGTGTCAAATTACAAGTAGAAGTAAAAATAGGTATGCAAAGAGAATAGTAATACATGTGTGTTTGTGCATATAAAATTGTTTTCAACTTGATTTAATAATTATCTTTATATTGGCTACAATATACTGGCAAGAATCCAACAATATCTCTAGACAACAAAACAGAACTTTTTGAAACAATAGAGAGGCCAAAGTCACTGAATCAGTTAAAAGTTATATTATTAAAAATATAGTAACATTATTATCATTTCCAATAATTATATAGGAAGAACTCATGGCTACCATCCATAAACAAATAGAACACTATGCTAAACAAACTTAAATCTATCACTTAAAAATCATATTACTTTGTTGAAGAGTGTGTTTATTTATTGTTAGAGAGAGGAGAACAGAGAAAGAAAGAGAGGGAGAGAAATATCAAAGTGTGGTTGCCTCTCATGTGCTCCCAACTGGGGATCTGGCCCAGAACCCAGGCATGTGCCCTAACTAGTACTTGAACTGGCAAACCATTGATTTGCAAGCCAGCACTCAATCCACTGAGCCACACCAGCCAGGAAAAATTATATTACTTTAAAAAATCATTTTAAAAGAATGGGAAAATGTAAGGATCTAGTAAATATTTGGAAAAAGGTAGATAAATGACTACCAGGAAAACATTAAAGAAACAAGCAAGTTGGGACATCAAGTCAAGATGCAGGTGTAGGTAGATACACTTTGCCTCCTCACACAACCAAAAGGACAACAACAAATTTAAAATTAAAAAAATAACCAGATCTGCCTGAAATTCAAGCTGTAAGGAAGTCTGACAATCAAGGAGCTAAAAAAGAAACATTCAGTTGGATTGGTAGGAGGGGCAGAGACAGGCAGCGGTGGAGGGGAGGACTTGCAGCAAGGTGGTTGGAGGACTGGGGCAGGTGGCTAGTGGACCAGGTGACAGGAAGGTTGGCAGACTATGTGGTCCCACATTTGCATGCACATAAACTGGTAGGAGCAACTGAAGATTGAAACAGACAGCATAACCCAGGGTTCCAACATGGGGAAATAAAGCCTCAAAACCTCTAGCTGTAAAAACCTGTCGGTGTTGCAGTGGTGGGAGAAACTCTCAGCCACATAGGAGAGTTCATTAGAGAAACCAACAGGGTCCTGGAATGTACACAAACTCACTAACCTGGGAATCAGCACCAGAAGGGCCCAATTTGATTGTGGGTAGTGGGGGAAATGACTGAAAACCAGCCAAGATCCAGGCAAGCAGCATTGTTCACTCTCAGACTCTCCCTGACATACAGTGCCACAATGCAGCAATGTGGGTTGCCCTGCCCTGGTCAATACCTAAGGCTCTGCCCCCTACAACATAACAGGTGCAGGAAAAAAGAAATATGGCCCAAATGAAAGAATAGATCAAATCTCCAAAAATAGAACTAAGCAATGAAGAGATAGCCAACCTATCAGATGCAAAGTTCAAAACACTGGCAATCAGGATGCTCACAGAAATGATTGAGTATAATTGCAAAATAGAGGAATAAGTGAAGGCTATGCAAAGTGTAATAAAGGAAAATGTACAAGGGATCAACAGTGATGGGAAGAAAACCCAGACTCTAATCAACAATTTGGAGCAGAAGGAAGAAATAAACATTCAACCAGAACAGAATGAAGAAAAAATAATTTAAAAAAATGAGGAAAGGTTTAGGAACCTCCAGGACAATGTTAAATGCTCCAACATCAGAATTATAGGGGTGCCAGACAGACAAGAAGAAGAGCAAGAAATTGAAAACTTATTTGAAAGCATGAGGGAGAACTTCCCTAATATTGCAAAGGAAATGGACATACAAGTCTAGGAAGCTCAAAGAATCCAAGGAAGTTGGACCCAAGGAAACACACACCAAGGCACATCATAATTAAGTTATTTAAGATTAAAGATAAGGAGAGAATCTTAAAAGCAGGAAGAAAAAAGGAGAGAGTTACCTACAAAGAGTTCCCATAAGGCTATCAGCTAATTTCTCAAAAGAAAACTTGCAGACAAGAAAGGGCTGGAAAGTGTTTGAATTCATGAAAGGCTAGGACCTACAAGCTAAATTACTCTATCCAGCAAACCTATCATTTAGAATGGAAGGGCAGATAAAATACTTCCTGGATAAGGTCAAGTTAAAGAAGTTCATCATCACCAAGCTCTTATTATTTGAAATGTTAGGGACTTCTCTAAGAAAAAGATCAAAACTACAAATAGTAAAATGACAACAAACTCACAACTCTCAACAACTGAACCTAAAAAAGAAAAAAACAAAAGCAAACTACTAGAACAGGAACAGAATCACAGAAATTGATATCACATGGACAGCCATAAGTGGGGCATGGGAGGGAGGGAAACTGAGGAAAAGGTACAAGGAATAAGAAGCATAAATAGTAGGTACAAAATAGACAGGATGAGGTTAAAAATAGTATGGTGAATGGAAAAGCCAAAGAACTTAGATGTACGACCAATGGACATAAATATAGGGAGAGAATGCTGGTGGAAAGGAAACAGGGCAGAGGGGAATAAAGGGAAGAAAAAATGGGACATCTGATCTGCAATAGCATAATCAATAAAAATATTTTTTAAAAAATATTAAGAAGAAATAAGCAAGACTCTCTGGTTATAGTGTGGTTCTAAAGAAATTAAAGGAACTGTAGATAACTCTAATCTGATTCTAGATTGAACAGCTAATCCAATATGTTGGTCTTGAAAACAAAAATAAAAAACCATGGGAGAAAAACAGCAAATTTAATGATTCACCACTACAGAAATCCTAATTCATGGCAGGTAAATATTGTGCAAAGTGGAATAACAGCCCCAACATTTGATACCAAGGGACTCATAAATCAGAAGTTATAATGAATATCATTTATACTCATTAGCCTCATTCCCACCTTGCAAAATGGTCTGTTCAAAATAAATTTTGCCTAAGCATTGCAATATTTTACCTGGAATAGTTACCTTTTTATTTTTTAATTTTATTTTAATTGTTGTTCATGTACAGTTTTCTGTCTTTTACTCTCATCCTAGCCAACCCCCTGGCCCTCCCAATCTCCTTCCCATTTCCACACCCCCTAGTTTTGTCTATGTGTCCTTTATACTTGCTCGTGTAAACACTTCCCCTTTCCACTGAAATTCCCTCTCCTCTCCCGTCTGATCACTGTCAGCATGTTCTCTATTTCAGGGTCTTTGGTTATATTTGCTTGTTTTTTTGTTTTGTTGTTTAGGTTCCTGTGAAAGGTGAGATCATATGGTATTTGTCTTTCACTGTCTGGCTTATTTCACTCAGCATAATGGTCTCCACTTCCATCCCTGCTGTCTCAAAGGGTAGGAGCTCCTTCTTTCTTTCTGCTGCATATAATTCCATTGTGTAAATGTACCATGGTTTTTTGATCCATTCATTTACTGATGGGAACCTAGGTTGCTTCCATGGCTATTATAAATTGTGCTGCTATGAACATTGGTGTGCCTAGATTCTTTTGGATTGGTGTTTCAGTGTTCTTAGTATATAATCCTGTGTGGCATATCCTTCCGCATGACATGGGCTCAGCTCCCACTCAGAGATGCACAGGACCCACACCCCACATATAGGTTCTCTCATGGGTAATCAGATTTGCAATATACCTAGGCTGCTTTGAAGCTTGCTTTTTGTTAAAACTCCCTCACCCTGCAGGTGCTAAACCTTGCAGGGACCAGTGTAAACAGCTCAACAACTTTTGCCTTTTCATTTGCTAATATCCTTCTTCTGTGATGTGATGAGGGACATTGGCTGCTTCTGTTGTAACCAGGGAAGAGTGAGGGAGGACCATCTTGTAATGTGAGGAGAAATGAAATAAACGTCTGTCCTGGCGGGGGCTGTGGCTTTTGCTCCCCTTGGGAGAAAACCCATGCTGTCTTTGTTCCTGCACCAGACTCGGTAGTCCATGAGTATGTTTTATTTCATCCATAATGACGTGGACACTGCTAGCAGGTGTCCGCATCAATCCTAGTAGTGGAATTGCTGGGTCAAAAGGCAGATCCATTTTAATTTTCTGAGAAAATTCCATACTGTTTTCCATACTGGTTGTACCAGTTTGCAATCCCACCAACAGTGCAGTAGGATCCCATTTTCTCCACACCCTCTCCAACACTTGTTGTTTCTTGTTCTGTTTATGATGGCCATTCTGATCAGTATGAAGTAGTATCTCATTGTGATTTGAAATTGCATCTCTCTGATAACTACGATATTGAGCATCTTTTCATGTGTCTCTGGATCCTCTGTATGTCCTCCTTGGAGAAGTGTCTGTTCAAGTCTTTTGCCCATTTTTTAATTGGGTTGCTTGTCTTCTTAGAGTGGAGTCATGTAAATTCTTTATATATTTTGGAGATTAAACCATTGTCTGAGGTATCATTGGAAAATATGTTTTCCCATACAGTTGGTTTCCTTTTTATTTTAATACTGTTTTCTTTAGCTGTGCAGAAGCTTTTTATTTTGATGAGATCCCATTTGTTTATTCTTTACTTTATGTCCCTTGCTCTAGGGGACATATCACTAAAAATGTTGCTGCATGAAATATCTGAAACTGTCCTGCCTATGTTCTACTCCAGGACATTAATGGCATCACGGCTTATATTTAAATCATTTATCCACTTTGAATTTATTTTGTGTATGGTGTAAGTTGGTGCTCAAATTTCTTTCTTTTTTTTTTTCCACATAGCTGTCCAGTTCTCCCAACACCATTTGTTGAAGAGGCCATTTTTACTCCATTTTATGTTGCTGCCCCCTTTGTCAGATATTAATTGACCTTAGAGACTTGGGCTTATTTCTGGGCTCTCTGTTCTGTTCCACTGGTCCATGTGCCTGTTTTTATGCCAGTACCAGGTGATTTTGATTACAGTAGCCTTGTAATACAGTTTGGTAGCAGGTATTGTGATCCGTCCTACTTTGCTCTTCTTTCTCAAAATTTCAGGAGCTATACGGGGTCATTTATGGTTTCATCTAAATTTTTGAAGTGTGTGTTCTATGTCTGTGAAATATGCCATTGGTACTTTATTTGGTATTGCAATGAATTTGTAAATTGTTTTGGGTAGAATGGACATTTTGATGATGTTAAGTCTTCCAATTCTTGAACATGGTATATGTTTCCATTTGTTTGTGTCTTCCTTGATTTCTTTCTTCAGTGTTGTGTAGTTTTCTGAATACAGGTCTTTTACCTCGTTTGGTTAGGTTTATTCCTAAGTATTTTATTTTTCTTTTTACTGTATTGAATGGGATTTTCTTCTTGATTTCTGCTTCTGCTGTTTCATTGTTGGTATACAAAAATGCCTTTGATTTCTGGATGTTGACTTTGTATACCACTGTCTTGCCAAAATCATTTATTAGTTCTAGCAGTTTTTCAGCCGAGTCTATAGGATTTTCTCTGTACACTATCATGTCATCTGCAAACAATTACAGTCTTGTTTCCTCCTTTCCAATTTGGATGCCTTTTATTTCCTTTTCTTGTCTAATTGCTGTGGCTAAGACTTCCAATACTATATTGAATAGAAGTGGTGAAAGGGGACACCCTTGTCTTGTTACTGATCTTAGTGGAAAAAATTTTAGTTTTTGCCCATTGAGTATGATGTTGGCTGTAGGTCTCTCATATGTGGCCTTTATTTTGCTGAGGAATGATCCCTCTGATCCCACTTTGCTGAGCCTTTTTGTCATAAATGGGTGCTGTACCTTATCAAAAGCTTTTTCCACATCTATTGATGTTATCGTGTGATTTTTGTTTTTGGTTTTGTTTATGTGATGTATTATATTTACTGATTTGTGAATGTTGAACCATCCTTGCATCCCTGGGATGAAGCCCACTTGGTCATGGTGTATGATCTTTTTAATGTATTATTGGATGTGGTTTGCCAATATTTTGTTGAGGATTTTAGCATCTAAGTTCATCAGCCATATGGGGTTGAAGTTTTCTTTCTTTGTTGTGTCTTTATCTGGTTTTGGAATTAGAATGATGCTGGCTTCATAAAAAGAGTTTGGTAGTCTTCCATGATTTTGGATTTTTTTTGAATAGTCTGTGGAGGGTAGGGGTTAGCTCTTCCCTGAATGCTTTGTAGAATTCTCCTGTGAATCCACCTGGTCCAGGGCTTCTGTGTGTCAGGAATTTTTTGATTACTGCTTCAATTTCATCTGCTGTTATTTGTCTGTTCAGGCTTTCTGCTTCTTCTTCATTGAGTTCGGAAGATTACACTTTCAAGAAATTCGTCCATTTCACCTAGGTTTTCAAATTTCTTGGCACACAGTTCTTCATAGTAATTTCTTGCAATCCTTTGTATATCTGTGGTATCAGTTGTAATCTCTCCTCTTTCATTTCTGATTGTGTTTATTTTGAGTTCTCTCTCTTTTTTCCTTGATGAGCCTGCTCAATGACTTGTCAATTTTGTTTATCTTTTCAAAGGACCAGCTCCTGGATTCATTGATCCTTAGAATTGTGTTTTTGGTCTCTATTTCATTTAATTCTTTTCTGATCTTGGTTATTTCCTTCCTTCTACTTGCTGTGGGCTGTCTTTGTTGTTGTGCCTTGAGTTCTTGTGGTCATAGTGTTAGGTTGTTTGTTTGAAATATTTCTATCTTTTTGAGTCCTCTCAGGACTTCCATCCCTGTGTCCCATTAGTTTTGGGTTGTTGTGAGTTCATTTTAATTTGTTTCCAGAAACTTTTTTATTTCTGCTTTAGTTTCATTCTTGACCCATTCATTGTTTAATAGCATACTAGGCAATCTCCATGATTTGGGGTGTTTTAGGTTTTTCCTCTCAGGGCTGGTTTCTAGTTTCAGTTCCTTGTAATTGGAGAAAATGCTTGGTATGATTCAATTTTGCTGAATTGGTTAAGGCTTGTTTTGTGTCTTACCATGTGGTCTATCTTTGAAAATGTTCCATGTGCATTTGAAAAGAATGTGCATTTAGCTTATTTGGGATGAAGGGCCCTATATATATCAGTTAAGTCCATTTCATCCAGAGTGTTGTTCAATGCCACAATATCTTTGTTGATATTTTGTTTGGAAGATCTGTCCATTTTTGACAGTGGAGTTTTAAAATCCCCTATTATTATTGTGTTGCTGTCAATATCTTTCTTGAAGTCCTCTGAGATTTTCTTTATGTGTGTTGGTGCTCCTATGTTGGGTGCTACATATTTACAATGTTTATGTCTTCTTGGTAGATTCTTCCCTTCAGTATTATGAAGTGACCTTCTGGGTCTCTCTTTATGACCCTTATTTTGAAGTCTATTTTGTCTGACATGAGTATCACAACCCCGGCTTTTTTCCCCTGTCCGTTTGCTTGGAAAATTTGCTTCCAGCCCTTCACTTTGAGTCTGTGTAGGTCTTTTGTTGTGAGGTGGGTCTCTTGTAGGCAGCATATGAGTGCATCATACTTTCTTATCCATTTAGGTATTCTATGTCTTTTGATTGGAACATTTAATCCATTTGCATTTTAGGTTATTTCTGATAGGTGATTATTCATTGCCATTTTTGTACCTGTGTTCCTTTCTCTTTCACTCTTTTCCTTCCTTTCCTTAAAGCAGTCAGTCTCTTTAGCAGCTCTTGCAGAACTGGTTTGGTAGAGGTGTATTCTTTTAGACTTCTTTTGTCTGGGAAGCTCCTTATTTAGCCTTCTATCTTGATTTAAAGCCTTGCTGGGTAAAGTAGTCTTGATGGCAGGCCTTTGGTTCTCATTAGTTGGAATATTTCTTGCCATTCTCTTCCAGATTGGAGCATTTCCACTGACAAGTCAGCTGCTAGCCTTATCGGGGCTCCCTTGTATGTTACTTCCTTTTTCTCCCTTGCTGCCTTTAAGATTCTCTTTGTCTTGGAATTTTTCCATTTTAATTATGATATGTCTTGAAGTGGGCCTCTTTGGTTTCCTCTTGATTGGGACTCTCTGTGTTTCCTGGATTTGTGTGACTTTTTCTCTAATCAAATTAGGAAGCTTTCCATCATTAGTTTTTCAAATATGTTTTCTATCCCTTGCTCTTCTTCTTCTTGGGCTATCCCTATTATACGAATATTATTACATTTCATATTGTCTTACATTTCTTCTAATCCCTCTTCATTTTTTCTGAGCCTCTTTTCCTTTTCTTGCTCTTGCTGGGTGTTTTTTTCTTGTTTGTCCTCCAATTACTGATCCGATCTTCTCCTTCATCAATCCTGCTTTTGATTCCTTCTACAGTGTTCTTCATTTCAGAAATTGCATTCTTCAATTCCTCTTGGCCCTTGTTGACAGTTTCTATTTCCTTTTTCATGTTGATATAGTTTACAGTGAGTTCATTGTACTTTGCCAGTAGTTTCCCATGATTCTCTGGTAATACTCTGTGAGCTCATTAAGCTTCCTGATCACCACTGCTTTGAACTCACTATTTGATAGTTGAGTTGCCTCTATTTCATTTAGCATTTTTTCTGAGGCTTCCTCCTTTCCTTTCATTTGGGGATTGTTTCTTTGTCTTCCCTTTGTTTTTGTGAGACTCTTCTTGTTAGCTTCAGCTTCTTAAATTGATCTGTTCTGGCTCCCTGATTTGTGGTGTGAACTTCTGTGGTAAAATACCTGTGAGTTTCAGTGGTGCAGTCTCCTTGATCTCCCTAGCTCACTGGTCTTTAGCTGTCATTTAATTTGACTCTGTGTTTGTCTTTGGGTTTTGATTGTTGTTGGGCCTTTCTTTGGTGGGTCCTTCCCACCAGCTGGTTAACTGAGGTTCACTCTGTCCACCACCTCTTTTATTTTGTTTTGCTGGTGAGGGCAGGTTTTGGTGAAGCTGGTTCTTCCATGTGTGCAATGTTTTGAGGATTCTCTCTTGCTCTTGTTCAGTTGTTTGTACTGGGTATTTTCACCACTATTTAGTTGTATTTCCAGATATGTCCTGGATTGAGGTTTGTGTGTTTAGCACTCCCTCCTTCGCCTTCTTCTGTTGCTATCTGTTGGTGGTTCCTTTGTTGTTGGTTTTCCTTTTCCAGTGGGTATTCTGGTGTTCACCACTTCCACTTACTCTTTTTGGTGATCAGTTGGAGGGGGAAGGCAAAATGGTTTAAGACAGCAAGAGTGTATTCTATGATATTTACAGTAGCAGCCAGTAGAGAAGAGATAAGAGATCCTTTGGCTATGTATAATGTTAACCATGATCTTCCACCCAACTAGCCAGTTTTTAGAATGGATGGAAAGTAAACTGTTGTTGGCAAGGGAAGGATTGTGAGTTGGATCTAGAAAGCAAGAGGTTGTGGGAGGTCAGAATCTGAGGTAAGGCGAGAGTAAAGGATAGTAAGTACGTATTTGTGTGTGAGAGAACAGAGTTAACCACTACAGTAATAGAGTTCAGGAAACTGTGAAGTGGGCTAAGATCTGGGAGGGGTGTTGTGAAGTATTTACAATTGTACAGAACAGCAATTATTTACAATAATATTAGAGCAACAATCATATGATAGAATCTATGTGATCTGGATAACAAGAATAGGGAGTATAGGACCTTGAGTAGTGTGCTATTGGAACACAAGTAAAGTGAAAGACAGTAAATTAGCAATACACTATGAAAGAGAGAACAGGGGAAACCTGTCAAATGATGCAATATAACCAGCCAAGCAAAGAAGACTATACAGAAAGAAGAGGAATACAAAAATACTATTAAAATAAAAGGTGTAAGGATAATGGAAAAATAATAGCAATACAAATATTCAATAACTTGCAGGTTTTCTGTAATTACAAAGTGAAATTTGTCTCACTGTCTCATCTGTTGGGATGCCCCCTCTTTGGGTCCAATTCTGGTGTTTTCACAGTTCCAGGATTTTTTGTCTTGTTTGTGGGTATTTTTTTTAAAGGTAGAAGAAGGAAGGAAGAAGAGATAAAATTAGAAAGAAAGGAAGAAGGAATAAAACAAAAAGGAGGAAAGAGATGAAAAAGAACTGAAAAATAAAAAATTAATAAAAATTTAAAAGATAAAAAATTACTTAAAAAACAAAAAGAAAAAAGAAATAAAAAAGAGCCTCTTGTTGGTTTCCAACTGGCCAAACCAGTTTTTCTGGTCTTGCTGGCTGTAGCAGGCTGAGGAGCAATTGGTATGTCTTTGCTCCCTTCAGGATCTCCACTCAGTCAGCTTGGGCACTCTCCCCAGAGCTAGCTTGGCGCCTTACAGCCCACCCCACCCCACTCCCGCACCTTTGGTGTGGGACAGGGTTACCACTGTGGGCTGGGGTGCGGGCGCTTGCTCTGCCAGTCTGCCTTGGTCCCACAAGTTTGGGCGCACACCCTTCCCACTGCTATGGGGATGCCCAAGGCCTTCCAAGCAGCCTTGGGATCACTGCCTGGCTGGGTGGGAAAGTAGCTGGAGTGGCTGCTGTAGGAGAATTCCCCAAACAGTGTCTCTCTTTTCACTTTTTCTATTTGAGAAATTCCTCCTACTCAAGCCTGCCCCTCCATACAGTGGCCTGGCTTCTGGGACAGCCCAATTCTCCAGCCCGACCAAGGACTATTGGGGTCAGGGCCCATCATGGAGCAACTCTCAACTCTCCCCAACCAGAGTCCACAGACTCCATGGATGCTCACAGCCCCTGTGTGTTTGCCACTTATTGCCCTCTCTGTGACTTCAAGCAGCCAAGTCCCTCCCGGTGCTGCTCAAACCTTGTTTGTCTGGGGAGGGAGCAGTTGACCTGGCTCTCTCCCAAGGACCCTGTGGTAGATCCAGAGGCACTGGGCCTGGGCCTGCAGCCGCCCTGGTCCCCCGAGCTGGTCCCTGGGACCTTATTGTCCTGAAGCATTCTCCTTACCATTTTGTTTTTCAGTGTCTGCTACAATTTTTGGTCTCTTATTTTCATGTGTGCTGGGGTACTGTGGGCTGCTTGCTCTGTTCCTCTGTAGATGGGCTAGGTTTTTCTCCTGTGTGAAGGGGGAAGTGGAATCTGCTCTCTCCTACATTGCTGCTCTCTGGCATAGTTACCTTTTTTCATGCTATTTGAATTGTAGCCAATTTTCACAGCACAGCAAAACTGGATCTTGTGGAGAAATAAATACTACTTAAAATAATAAAATGAATAGTTAAGGAGATATTCTTGTCACAATATATCTACACTTCCCATTTTGTAAAGATTTTTTATATCGAAAATTATCTTTTTAATAAGTAGGAATCACACGTCCTATGCTTTTTAAATTATATAAAGAGATAATTGCTCTGTTCTGTTGCTTGCTTTCTTTTCTTGCTAAGAGAGGAAAAAGTGTCACCACAGTGCTGATCACAGACTACCGCATTTTGCTGTGGATAATACAGACTTTTTGCTCAAAAATTTTTGTATTGTTGTTCAAGTGCAGTTTTCTTTATTTTTACCACATCACACTCCCACCCTACTCCACACATTCCCACCTCCCACCCTCAAACCCACCCATTTTGGCTTTGTCCATGTGTCCTTCATACATGTTCCCCCCATTGCCCTCTGTTATCCCTCTCACCCTACCTCTCTGATTACTCTCAGATTGTTCTTTATTTCAAGGTCTCTGGTTGTATTTTGCTTGCTTGTTTGTTTTGTTGATTAGGTTCCATTTATAGGTGAAATCATATGGTATTTCTCTTTCACTGCCTGGCTTGTTTCACTGAGCATAATGCTTCCCATTTCCATCCATGCTGTTAAAAATGATAGTAGCCCCTTTGTTCTTAGTGTTGCATAGTATTCCATTGTGTAAATGTACCACAGTTCTTTAATACACTCAATTACTGACGGGCACATAGGTAGCTTCCAGCACTTGACTACCGTGAATTGTGCTGCTATGAAAAAATGGGGTGCATAGGTTCTTTTGAATTGGTGTTTCAGGGTTCTTAGAATACAATCCTAGCAATGGAATTGCTGGGTCAAAAGGTAGATCCATTTTCAGTTTTCTTAGAAAATTCCATAATGCTTTCTATAGTGGTTGTACCAGTCTGCAATCCCACCAACAGTGCAGTAGGGTCCTCTTTTCTCCACAACCTCTCCAACACTTGTTGTTTGTTGCTTTGTTTATGATGGCCATTCTGACTGCTGTGAAGTGGTATCTCATTGTGGTTTGAATTTATATCTCTCTGATAGCTAGCGATATTGAGCATCTTTTCACGTGACTCTGGATCCTCTGTATGTCCTCCTTGGAGAAGTGTCTGTTCAAGTCCTTTAACCATTTTTTAATTGGGGTGCTTGTCTTCTTAGAGTGGAGTCATGTAAATTCTTTATATATTTTGGAGATTAAACCATTGTCTGAGGTATCATTGGCAAATATGTTTTCCCATACAGTTGGTTCTCTTTTTATTTTAATACTGTTTTCTTTAGCTGTGCAGAAGCTTTTTATTTTGATGAGATCCCATTTGTTTATTCTTTACTTTATGTCCCTTGCTTTAGGGGACATATCAGTAAAAATTATGTTGTATGAAATATCTGGGATTTTCCTGCCTATGTTCTCTTCTAGGACTTTAATGGTGTCACAACTTATATTTAAATCTTTTATCCACCTTGAATTTATTTTTCTGTATGGTGTAAGTTGGTGCTCGAAGTTCTTTTTTTTTTTTTTTTTTTTTTTTTTTTTTTTTTTTTTT
>PVKU01011544.1:0-42405 GCA_004027475.1 Anoura caudifer | reverse complement strand
CTCTCTCTCTGCCTTATTTGAGATTTCTATTTCATCTCCTTCATTTGCTTCTTAGCTACAACCTTTTTTTTTTTTTTTTTTTTACGGTCACTTTCGGATTTCTGGTACACATTCTTAACTCGTGACAGTGTGCCTTCAAATGCAGCAGGAGAACCTTAAAAAGTTGTGATTGCGTTTCTCTCTCCGAGGGGCCTCCGGGCTCTTGCTGTTTTGCATTTTACTGTATCTGTGTTGTAAACCCCCAACTGTGCTGTTATAATTTTTTAAGTTTTCTTTCAAAGGTGCTTAAATAGTAAAGCAGCACGTGTCCGCTCACGCGCTGACCACCCCGGAGCCCTTTATTCTTGGCGTGGGTCTACGCTTCCACCTGGGATCGGCTTCCTTCCGGCCGAAGGACTCCCATGTTCGTTCTGTCAGTGCGGGTCTGCCGCGGATGAATTATTTCAGCTTTTGTCTGCCTAGAAAAGCCTTTGTTTTGCCTTCATTTTGTAAACATGCCTTCACTGGGTATGGAATTCCAGGCAGACAACACTTTTCCCCGGGGCTTTGAAGATACCGCTCCACCGTCTCCGTGGGCGCACCGCCTTCGACAACGAGTCTGCTGTCTTCCTCCCTTCGTTCCTCTCTGTCTCGTGTCGTCCGCCTGCCCTGGGGTTTTCCGCTCCATGCCTGGTTCTGAGCAACCGGCTGCCACATTCCCTCGCGGAATTTCTTCCGTAAAATCACGTTTCTTGTGTTTCACATGTGGTCGAGCGCGCTGGGCTGTTTGGATCTGTGGCTTCAGAATTTTCATCGAGTTTGGAAGGATTTTGACCATGGTTTCTTCAAACAATTTTTTCTGCCTCTCCTTCCTCTCCTCTTCCTCAGGGACTCCTGTGACACATACATCATCCGGCCACCTAAAACCTCCCTGCGGCTGTAAGTGATGGCCCTGTTCTCAGTTCTTGTTTTCTGCATGTTTTGATTAGAGAGTTCCCACCACTGCCCCCACATTCCCTAATTCTTTTTCTGCCCCGTCCATGAGACATTGGCCCCACCAGGGAATTTTTTTTTTCTATTTCAGACATTGTAGTTTTCATCTCTAGAAATCTCATTTGAGTTTTTGAATACCTCAGCTTTCTCAAGCTCTAATACTTGCTTTGTTGTCCTTGTCTGCTAACTCCATATATCAGGTCTGGGCCGATTCGCATTGATTTCTCCTTCTTCATGTGTCATATTTTCTGCTTCTCGTGATTAGGTTTTAAACATTGTACATTTTCCCCACTTGGGTGATAAAACTTTCACTCAGAAAGAGTTCGACCTTTGACAGTCCCGTCTGTTACACACGTTAAGCTGGATGAGCACAGCATTTGGTCTAGGGCCGGGTACCTCCCACTGCGGCACAGAGGCCCTTCTGCGGGGCCTACCCGATGCCTTTTGAACAGTGAGCTTTCCCAGTCCGGTGGCGCCAGGAGGCACTATTTCCGCACCAGCGTGGGTCCCGACACGCTGCGATTCGTCAGAAGTTCCCCGAGTGTTTCGCAAGCACAGCCAGAGGGGCCTAAGTGGTAGCGGCGTTGTCCGTCGGTGCCCCCTTCCAACGTGGAGGGAGGGCGCCCTTCCGGGGCTTTCCCAGCCTCTGCACCAGGAGCTCCAGCCTCTGGTTTCCCTGAAGCTTGACTGCGCCCTGCTAGGGCTTGGTTTCGAAAGCTTTGGGCAAACACTCGAGTTGGACGAGAGCACAGAGGTATTCATGTGAGATGAAGCGTTTTCCATTTTCCCCAGTCACGTGATATGGAGAACAAACACACTGAATAAGATGCAAATTTTTAGGGAAAGACTCACAAATGTTATCCATCCTGGAGAAGTCCGGGACTCCCCCTGGGTCCTTCCTGGGCCCTAGAGGTCAGCCACGTACAGCTTCCACAAACAAATTAGTCCCCGGGACCCCAAGCGGAGTGGGGAGCGGGCTTAGAGGGACCTAGAAAGTAAGGCGTAAGTACACCGCGCCTGGGCAGTGCCTGGGGCCCGGATCCGTTTAAAATTCCCCAGATCCCTGTGTGCTCAGAAGCGTCTTCGGACTGGAATAACCTTTAGCTGCACACTGTTCTTTTTTTTTCCCCGATGCCGGAGACAATTTCATTCGGTAACGGAAACACAGAGGCCCAGGTCATTTTGACCACGGAACATTTGCTTCTTTAAGCCTTATTATAGGGACAGTGTGCATTATAGGGACAATTCGCTAGCTGCCATCCTGGAGGCATGTGGTGCATCTCTTTCCTTATTGAGCAGAAATGTATCAAGCACCCCTGGTCTTCCAGGACTAAAGTCAAACACCGTCTCTGTTTTCCACACAACCCCTGCTGCCCAGAGCGGCCTCCTTGCACTGGGGAGGGCGGAAGGGACACCTCGGGTTCAGGCTGGAGGAACATGCAGGGCCATCCGTTAATCCCGCAAACACCTACCGACTACACGTCTTGCAGCAGCCCTGGTCTCTGTCCCTAACCGGTGGCTGCCGCTCCTGCCTTGACCTCCCTTCCACGAGCCTGGCGTGTTCCAGCCTCCCCCCACGAGTTGGCCCTTCTTTGGGGTCCTCGGCCCTGCTGACCAGGCAGGCGATGGAGTTCACTCAGCCAGGGTTCCTCACGGAAAGGGGTGCACAGACCCAGCACCGACAGGACCCATCACAGGGAGACGGCAGCCCCGAAACAGAAGTGGTGGAACCCAAGCCCCCTTCCGCTCGGTGTGAAATATTCCAACGGCCCCCCAAGTACGGTCTCTCCCCTACTGGAGTCGGAACGGGTGCTCTTAAGTGAGTGAGGCAGCGAATGAAGAGGGTGGCAGGTATGAGGGCGGCTGACCGTTGGCCGCCCGCGGTGAATCGCTGAGCTAGAAGGAGCCGCGTGCTAACCGCGGATTCGTGAATGTGGCCTCTGTGGTTGTCCTCATTTTAGGAGAGGATGATGGCCGATTCCGCCGACGGATTTAATGGGCCTCTTAATTGACTAATGAATCGGTTGCCTCCTCTGTTCGCAGGTGAGAAGGAGAGATACAGGCACTCGAGCCCCTAAGGAGCTTATAACCAAGGGTGGCAAGTTAACAAACCAGGACCAAACCACACAATCATTCATTCACTCATTCATTCATTCATTCATAAAGTATCTGTTAAACATTCTAAGCATTCTACGGTGTGCTGTGGGACTCCTGAAGGGTACATCCGACCAAAGGGCCTGACATAAATATTTGCGACATGAATGAAGGAGGGCGTGAACACATTTGGGATCGGAAGCACTTTCCTTGAGAGAGCGTATTGGCCGTGCGTAGAAGTGTTTTCGAGAGAACAGGCGTCGAGCTGGCAAACAGGTGGGGTGTGAGGAAGAGGCGGTCGCAGAGCGTACCTGGAGCCGGGGCGTGGGTGGGAAGGTGCGGAAATAAGTCCGGGTGGAGGGCGGGGCATCTCACGGCCACGTGACGGAAGGGACCGGCCTCGGTGGCACCGTGACAGGCGTCTGTCTGCACTTACCACACCTGCCTGTTGATACCGGAGCAGCCGGTCCCCGTACCAGTCAGGTTCTCCCGGGAAAAGAACCAACAGGACACGTCTCAGGGAGGAGGCGTCACATCGGCAGCTGACCCGTGTCATCATGGAGGCTGAGCAGTCCCGTCATCTGCTGCCTGTGAGCTGGAGGACGGGGAGGGCCGGTGCCATAGCTCCCATCCAAGTTCAAATGCCTGACAACCCCAGGTGCCGAGCGGCAGGCGAAGATCGATGTCCAGGCTCGAGCGTCAGGCGGCAGGAAGGAATCCGTTCCGCCTCGGCCTTCCTGACCTCTGACTCTCCTGTCCGGGGGCTTTCCGCTCAAATTGCCCTTGAACCCTGAGCGGGCTCTCGCTCAGTCCCAGCTTGCATTCCGAGTCTGTCATCCTCGCAGGTGACCCCGGCTTCCTTGGCCTCCCTTCTCCGACATGGGGAGCAGCACCCTGCACTGGACGGTCAGCTCAGCCGTGAATCTTCTTCTCAACTGTGCCCCAGAGACACATACACGCTGGGGGTGGAAAGGCAAGACCGGCCCACTGGTGCCCTTTAAATCCACGGGAGGACACCTCAGTGGACGCCAGGGTTGGTTCTCAGGTGGGGTACCCTGCTCCCAAAGACTCTGACATGCCATTCCCTGTCCCCACGCCTGTTCCCTCACCTCGCCCAGGCCCTCGGGCAGCGACCCCCGCATTTCCCTCAGCGGGACTCAGGGCCCCGGGTCCTGGTGCCTCCTTCTTCCCTCTTCTTACCAGTGAGACGGGTCCCTCCGCCTTTTAAGGATGTCCCCTGACAGTGTTCCCTCTGGGCCGATCCACTCCTGACCCTGCCACCATCTCTCCAGGAGCATCAGACTCGCTTGGGGACACTGCTTCTTGAAAACAGAGCGCATCTCCCCATCCGGCCCTGCCCCCTTCACCTGCTTCTCCGCTCCTTGGCCCTGACCTGTCCGAGTGGCCCCCTTCCTGCCATGCCTTTCATCACGGTGCCCCAATTTCAGGTTCCCCCAGGCCTACCCAGTGTGTGGTTGTCCACTTAACGACCAGCTTTCTGTTTATTGTGTGGCTCTCTGGCTCGGCAGTGAGCACAGTAGGGGGGATCGACCCCGGTTTGCTTTTGTTTGGCCCCCCGCACACCCAGCCCTCGGGCCTAGGCCACGCCACGTGGGCAGCCTGGGAGTGCTGGGTGTGTCCAACCGCGTGTCCAGTCCGCCCACTCAGGCTTTGCTCTCACCTGACTCCTTCCACTCCTCCTGTTGGGATTTCCCGATGCCATGCCTTGCTTCCCACAGCTCCCTCCAGAACCTTCCTGGATTCCCCCAAACGCCCCACAGACGCCCTGTTCAAGGCTCAAAGAGTCACCCCCCCTCCCCAGAAAGGTTCTTAGCCTTTCTTGGCTCCTCCGCACTCTCCTTCGCCACACGCTCTGCTGGCACATCCCTTGGGTCCCCCTGCAGTGCATCACGGACTGGACGGGTGGTGGCCGTCCCCCTGGGGCCAGGCCTCCTGCTGGCAGGGCCAGGCTGCGCCTCCCCCGCACCTCGGCCTTCATCAGCTCTATTAAACACTCCAAGGTCTGCTGAGAAACTATTACTCCCGGTCTCTCCTTTTTTAGTCTTTAGTGGAATGCCACGGACCAAAGGCCATTTCCAACCCGATCACCCCCGTAGCCTCCAGACCAACGCTCCCTCCTGTGTGCTCCAACTAATGCTGGGTTTGGGTGGCCCCGAAGCCTGCTCTCTCCCTTCTCTTGCGTCATCCACGTTATTCAACGTTTACGGAAGTCCCAGGGGCGGAGATCACAGCCTTGGGTATCACTTACTGAGTGTCAGACCAGAACCTTCCCCCGGACCTGTTTACTCAGTCAACAAGCCAGCGAGGCCTGGAGCTGAACACAGACAAGCAAATCACGGCCCTTGATCCTGAAGGGCTCAGACTGGAAAAGTGCCCAGGCAAGCAGCCGGGCCCGACAGACAGGTGTGCTCCCACTGGGGACAGCCCCGCCCACGCCCAGGTGCCTGCACCTGCAGAGGCGTTGTGGGCGGACGGGGTGACGGCAGCAGCAGGGACGTCTTGCCTTCTGCCCTCTGGGAGCTGCGATGGGTTAAATGTTGAAACCCGCCCTTTCTGGCTGGCTGAGCAGGCTCCTCCTGTTCACAGGGCCGCCTGCCAGGGCTGAGGTGGCCCTGGAGACCGAAGGAGAAAGACTGGACACTCCGGTGTTCTGGGCCCAAACCCACCGCCCTTGGGCTAGTCTTGCGAGAAGCACTTTATCGCTATGGCAACCCAGTCTGGACCCACTCAAGAAGTAAAGTGGCAGATGACGTCCCAGCAGGATAGGTCAAGGTGCGAGGGGTTAAGCCTTGCTATTACCAGGACGATTAAAAATTTCCAATCGGATTTAGTTCGGATAACATGTCGACTGATTTCCAATTTTCCTCAACATTCTGCAAAGCCGCAGTCAGACGCTTGGGAAAAAAAAAAAAAAAAACAGCATTGAAACTATTTCGGAAAAGAATATGTGTGCCCATACACACAGGTGTCTGTATCAGCAACTTCACTCTGGAATGTGCCCCGAGGCACTTACAAACATTCATTTTCCACATCGGTGAGAACCGGAACCGCGGAAGCCCACTAATCCCCTCTGATCGTTCACAGCAGCCACGTCTGCCACGGCCCCGCTGGCCCGCGGCCCACTGTCACTCATTGTCAACACGCATGAGGGACGATGTGCTTTGTTAGCGTGACCTTGAGCGCAAGCTCACCAGGGACGCGGAGAGCGGGCGGCCGCGGTGCCAGGGCGCATCGCGTTGCCATAGCGCCGGTTCGCACATCTGTCTCCAGCGGAGCGGCTTTTGTCTCAGCTCCGAGCCCTTCCTTCCTCTTGTCTGCAAACAGCTACCGGGAGGTAGAATTGATGCCAAGTGACAGCTGGGTCCCTGATGGCACGCGCGCAGTAATTCCTTCCCTTGCATCCTGTAATTAAGCCAATTAGATTCCGTCATCTTCGATGAGGGGACTTCCAGGAATCCTCCCTCATCAGCGACCACAAATTACTCACCGCAAATCGTCCGTCCCCTCCAGGCCCCGCCTCCTTGCCTCTGTTTTCCTCCGTAGAGCAAGACACGGAACGAAGCGCAGCAGGTGAAATGCCTGCCAAATGTGGACCCGTTGGGTACAGCAGAGAGATGAAGCGTCCTCTCCGGTCCCAGCTCCAGGCGGAAGGGCCTCTGCCCCGAGGATGGCCGGCCGGCAGCTCCTCCAGGGCCAGGTGATCAGGGAGGGTTCCCGGTGGCTGTTCATTCACGGAAACAGTGGCCGATTCAACACGATGTGTCAGACCTGCGGCTGAGTCCTCGGTCCTGCGCCCCCTCCCCCAAACGTCAGGGAGTTGGGGTGCTCAGATCACCCGTGTCCTTGGCGTGTGCACACTCTGTCTTAGCCATTTCCGGCTGCCGTCGTAAAACGGCCACGGGCTGGGTGGCTTGAATAGCAGACACTTCTCTCTCACACTTCTGCAGGCTGTGCGTGCAAGATCGAGGGGCTGGCAGGTTCACCGCCTGGTGGGGACGCTGGGCTGGGTCACAGATGGCCGTCTTCTCGCTGTGCCCTCCATGGCGGAAGGGGGAGGGGTCTTTTCTGCAGGGGTACTAATCCCATTTAGGAGGGGTCCCCCCTCATGACCTCATCACCTCCCAGAGGCCCCGCCTCCAAACTCCACCCCACTGGGGGTTACACGGATTTGCGGGGAGCACAAAATTTAACCAGTAGCCTGCTCTAAAAAACAAGCAGACAAGCAAAATTTTTCTCAGTACTTTGTCCTAATAAAAAAAAAAAGAAAAGAAACTTTATTAAGTTCCTGTGTTTCATTCAAAGGCTCAGGGAGCTTCACACCTGGTTTGGGAAGTCTCCAATTACATCGAAAACCTGCTTTCACATCTCAAATTCCACCTCCCCGAGCGCCCATTTCCTGAAACTCTAAAAAGAGTTCTTCAAGGAAATGATCCGTGACGTCCTATCAGGGCCACATCTGTATCCTTTCCAGCACAAGAGCTTGTCTTGGCGAATCACACCCCCAAGACCCATCCATCCACCATGAGGGGCTCCGGCCGCGTCGGGAGTCCCGCCCCCTTCGGCCCGAGAGCCCTGCGTGCAGACTCAGAGATGCTCATGCCCGCACACCGCGCTGCTCTTTAAAACCTCTGGCTCCTTCGTTACAGATTCCCCATCTCCGTGGCGCTTGAGCCATCGAAGGAAGGACAGCCCAGTGGGCGACGTCACCCATCGTCCGTGTAGAAACGTCTTACTTTTAAGGGCCCAGCCTCTGTCACTGTCCCTCGCGCACGCGATGGAGGAAGGCAAATAAGTGGGAGAGAAACCCAGAATTCACCCCGTTCTTGCTTCACCAGGCACCGTCCTCGGGGGCTCCGATGGCCGTGAGTCCTGAGTGGATGGATGTAAGGGTCTCGTGGGCTTGTTGGCTTGTGGGAGAGGCACTTCGGTGGGTAATGCCGCTTGCTGAAGGGATGAACTCGAGTGGCCCCAGCTCACTCCCTTCCGAGCCAGTGACCCACCCTGAGGTCTGGTTTGCTACCTGGACTCGTCCGCAGAACCCAGGCCCTGGGCAAAGCTGCGCATCCCGCCGCGATTACGCAGGTGTGTGTTTAACTTGAGGAACGATTGCAGCAAAGCCGTGGGACCTGCTCTCCTCCCAGAACCAGAAGCACTGACTTCGCTCATCCACGCCGCCGTTCGTGTAACAAGGAACGGTGCGGACGGAGCACCTACTGTGTGCCAGGTACATGGGGTGCAGACCCTTGGGGTGCAGCTGTGCTCAGCGGATTCAAGAGGTTCAGCGAACGACCCCTGCGTCCCCGGACCAGGTTCGGGAGTACAGAGGCTCAGGAACAGCCTGAACCGATGACAACAAGACGTCAGCCCCTGCCAGACAGGGCTGGTCAGGGAGTGGGGCCGCCAGGGGCTTCGGAACACGGAACCCAGAATGGGTGGGATCATGCATCCAGCTTTGGGTATGGACAGAACGGGCACCCCAGCCCCCCCACCCCGCAGGGCGGAGGTCTTGCCGCTGAGCCTGGGTAGGCAGGCAGACCCCAAAGGGGGAGATTTGTGGGGGCCGGTTCGCTCCCTAAACGCACCAACCAACCGGAGAAGCCTCCCTGTGAGTCAGTGAGGGAGAGGGGCAGGCCCGGCCGCCATCTCACCAGCTGGGCTTCCCTTCCCAGGGAGGCGGAGAAAGGAGAGGGCCTCGCCCCGCCCGTCCGCACGGTGAGCAGACTGGCCCCAGAGCGGACCGAGTTTGCAGGGAACCAGATTCCAGGGGCCGAGGGCACAGACCGTGAACAGACAAGCAAGCACACGAACTTGGATATTTCAAAAGGGATAATTGCAATGAGAAGACAGGACCGGGCAATGTGGGGCGCAGTGGGGTGGGGTGGGCCCAGGACAGGGAGCAGATGACCGTGGGGCCTTTATTAGAGCAGACGGACAGGCAGCGGGGTGAAGTCGGAGGTGGCACCCAGGAGGAGCCTGGCAGCTCCCAAGGTCCCCCCTCTTCCAGACCTCGGACTTGGGCATTTCCTCCCAATGCCCAGTCTGCCACACTGAGACCGCCATTTCAAAAGATGCTTGTGAAACAGGCAATGGTCTAACAACCGTGGGAGAAAGACGCCAACACTCCTGGTTTTTGCAACGCGTCCCCATGAAGCTAAAAACGGAGTGGCCCCCACCCTACCCCCACGCCCTACAATTCAGCACGAGCCGTGGAGCCCACTGTCCTTCCCACACAGCTGGTGGCGAGAACATCGTAGGACGGAGAGGGCGGGGGGCCCGTCATGGGGCACCGGGGTGGCCGGGGACCGGTCCCCGTGGCAGCCACAGGGAGAGAGCTCCGCCCAGTCAGAAGTCCCCTCCTGCCCGGAGGCTCGCAGAGGCTGAAGTCATGACCAGTGGGACGGGAACAGCGTGTGACACATCGTCCCGCTGATACGAGAGCTATTTCCTCCACAGTTCCTGTCTGAACGTCATTTCCTCCAGAGCCCCTAAGCCTCCAGGCACGAGTCATTTTCAGTCCCAGGCCTGCCAGTGGCTTCTCACCCCTGAACACCGCTCCGTCTGCGGCCGCGCTTGGAGAGGTTTGGACGGGTCCTTCCCTCACTGCGTGAGCCCAAGGCCTCGTAGCCCGGAGCGGGGGCGTTCGGGTGGCTCTGCCTTCCCCCAGCCCGGTGGTCCTCGGCGGCAGTGTGCCTGCAGACGCGTGGAAAATTCTCTCTTCCTTTTCATCCTGTCCACGTGTTTCCTGGGTGTTCCAGTTTCCTGCGGCTGCTGTAACAAATTACCACAGACCTGCTGGCTTAAAACAACACATGGGTATTCATTCTCTCACGGCAACGAGACGTGCGGGGTGGAAGTGAAGGCTCCCTGGGGGTTGTGGGGGGGAGGCTCTCCTCGCCCTTCCCGGCTTCTGGGGGTCGCCTGGCTCACAGCCCCTCCCTCACCTCCCTCCACCCGCTGCCTCTGCCAGCAGCCGTGGGCGGGGTTGATGCGTCACAGGGGCGGGACCGTCCTGGGCTGCAATTTCACTGGGCAGCTTGCCGCCTGGTCCTCCGGCTCTCCCAGGAATCTCAGGGAAGGTGACAGCCTTGGACAAGGAAGTTCATTTTGTCCAAGGCCATTTACTTGGACAGCCCAAGACGTTTTCCCTCTCGCTCGCAGCGGACAGACCTGGCCGCCCCGGGCCCAGCGGGCTGCCCTTGCTCTCTCTCCCAGAATTGGTGCTTGGGCCTCCGTGCTGAATAAAGGGGACTAGCCCTCTAAAGAGAGCCAGGGAGCTGTGAAGACCCATCACCTGAGTCGCTCAGGTGGCAGCGGCCTTCTCGCACCAGCAGCCAGGCCAACCCTTCTTCTCAAGCCCGTATAAACATGGGGAAGGAAGAGGGCCAGGCGCCTGGACCGCCAGGCCGGGGTGGGCGCATGGGGCCATGGTGAGAGGCTATCTCCTCCCCATCCAGGGGCTGCAGGGGGGCACAGGAGCTGTACCCTTCTCTCCCTAAAACCAAACAGGGCACGTGGGAGCTTCAGAAGAACCCCTTATAGATAACAGATGGCAATGTGGACAGACTGCCACCCCAAAGTCATCACCAGCAGCATCTCTCACTCTCCCGGGGTCCAGGTTGGGGCGAAGCATTCCGAGATCACCTCTTTACCAAACACTCACTTAAGCCCCTGGTTGGGTCCTGCTGAATGGCAGGGCCTGCTGCCCCAGGCTGCCCTGGGGACCTCGTGAGAGGGGCCGCGGACACGGCAGGAGGCCCCGAGGTTTGGGTGGAGATTCGTGCCTGTTTTCTACTTGAAGGCAGAAAGTTTGATGAAAGAACACGCATGAGTGACCCACCGACAGGGACAACGGTGTGGGGGTGGACTGTGGGAGTGGGGGTGACCCAGGCAGAGGAGGGCAAAGGGGTAAATTTGGGGACAACTGTAATAGAATAAAAATGTAAGAATTTAAAAAAAAAAAAAAACAGTTCCAGCAAGACAGGAGAAGTGGTGTGCAGCAGGTCATAGAAGGGGGGAGGAGTGTCTCCCACCTCACCCCCACCCCCACAGCCTGCAGACAGCACCAAGGAACCTTCTGGGGCTCCCTGGGCTTCGCAGGAAGGATTATGGAGGCTGGAGGAGGGCCCAGGAGTTTGGGGATGTTGCCACTGGAGAAGGCAGGGACGTGGAGACCTGGACCCCGCTTCTGAATTGTCCTCTGCGGTGGAGGCTTTTGCAACAGGAGTGAATGCTGCACCCCAAGAAAGCCACACGCAGCCTCTATGGTCCCTGGTCCACAGAGCCCTCAGAAGCGGACCGAGCTGAGCCGTTTCAGCACCGGGGACAGCTCCCACCACCCGCGAAAACCACCTCTGCTTTCCCTTAGATACCCCGCCCCCCACTGCACACAGGTTAGAGCCCAGAAACTCCGGGAGGGACAGAAGCGACCTCTGCCCCCCACGCCCCAGCACCTACACGCAGAGCCCCCCCTCCCCGAGCTCTTCAGGGGAGCGTGTGGGCCACACGTCATCGGGAGGAGTTTGGAAACATTCATAGAAAGAGCTGTAAAAGGACCGGATTGATTTCGACACCTTGTAGCGAGTAGACAGCAATAAAATCCGCCAAGACAACGTTGAGTAACTGGAAAGGAGGGCTCCACTTGGCGGCTTGAGGAAGGAGATTGGAGGGAAAGCCCCACGCTGCTGAGTCAGCTCGATGGGCGGGACTTGTCTTCGCCTGCTCACCCTCCCTCCCCCGCCCCGCCGTTTTTTTTTTTTTTTTTGGGGGGGGGGGTTGGTAACCCTTCCACCCAGGCCTGCGTGGTGAGCAGGGGGCTGTCCTCTCCCCCTGCCCACACTCCAGGGGCGGACATGTGACCCAGGCCTCCCAAGCAGAGCAAGTATCGGGGCGTCTGTGGAGGGGACCCCCCTGGGAAAAAAGTGGTCATCCTTGCGTTGCCGCGCTCAGCTGCAGGGGCTGTAGGCACGCTCCTCACCCCTGCCTGCGTGTCACAGGCGCCTGGTGCATATTTATGGGTCAAAGTGCGTTTTTTTTTTTGGGGGGGGTGGCGGCTGCTGAATGAGTCCAGAGTCCCGGAACCTCCCGTCCGTAAGATAGCCATGTGAAGGGAGCAGAGCACCTTGGAACAAGGAGCATGAATGACCCAGCTCAAGGACTACTCCAGGTGAGGCCTGTGCTCCAAGCCAGGCCGGGGCACAGGGCACGTGGGGCACCAGGACGCCCGCCCGCCCCACATGCCGTGTGCCCTGAATGTCCTACCAAAGCTATTTCAGCTGCGCGTCTGCCTCCACTGTTCACAGAGCCCGTCAGCCTGGCAGCCTTGGACTGAAGCGTTTCGCCGAGTTTCGTGCCTGCTGGGAGGCACACAGCTCCCCGCTGTGCTACTCGAACCCGGTTCCTGGCATCCTCGCCACCCCACGGCCCATTGGCAGAGCCAGGGAGCTCAGGTGGGCCAGCTGCTGCCTTCTCTGCACAGAGACCCCACTGTGGCCCGACCGGAGCCCACGCCTCATCATGCAAGCCACACAAGAGGGCAAGGGGACCCTCCTGCACAAGGAGAAAGCACACGTCTCTGTACCAATGGGTGCTGGCCCCTGAGCACCGGAGGTGGGTGACCTTCCAAGATCCCAGGCCTCAGCTCTGTTGCCTCGTCAGCCAGCTCTCGCTTCCTAGCCACCGATTCCAGCATTATTTTCTCCTGGAACTTGAAATCGTGGCTCCTGGAGACCACTGGCATGTGGGTTGGCTGGTTCTACGGAAATTCGGCAACGTCGTGTCTTTCCTGGCGGCTGCCGGCCAGCACCTCCCGCAGCCTGTGGCTGCGAACCCAAACCACCCCCTTCAAGTGCGTCTTACATCCCGAACCTGCAGCCCAGCCTGAGGCCTCACTCCTGTCTCCGGGGCGTCATCAATGACAACGCGCTTCTCAAGCAAGACCCCTTCTAGCAAGTTCACGCTAAGCACGTGGGGGAAATGCACACTGGGGAAAGATACGAAGGAAAACAAGTGCGTATTTAAAATAATAATAAGCAAGAAAAACGGCACGAAAGTCAACACAGGTTCTGCTCCCGGGCACAGTTGGGGGGGGGGGGACAGAGATGGATGGAAGGTAATTGTCTCCAACAAAGGTGACGCCAATGCAGGGGTGTCACCGCAGAAGGGATTCGATGGGGGGACCAAAAGCACATCTCCGAGTCGGTTCGAGCTGCCCGGGGCACTCCCAGAGTAGACAGGACCACGGAGGGCGTCTCCACCGAAGCCCAGGCCCCACCTCTGTCCCTGAGGCCGCTCAGCCCGATCTCCGATTCTCCGGGCTGAGAGGCCAGGGAGCTGTTAGGGCAATAAAATGAGCTGATCTGCTATCTTTCATTCTGCTGCTTTGGGCCGAAAAGATGAAGAGGTCATGCTTTAACAGCGCCAGCAAATATCTAGAGAAGAAAGAGTGAATTCTCTACTTCAAAGTCAGCAAGAAACAGGCCTCCCGTGGACCCCGCGGCTCCACGCTCCCCGCACACCCCCCTCGGAAGGACATCACCTCCACGCTGGGTTCATTTCCCGAGCTCCACGCCAAGCGCATCTGGCTCCAGCCTCCCCTGCTTGGCTTGATGTTGTTTCTGTCTCAAAAAGAGCTCTGCTCCTCGCTCGCTCCCAAATCAGACGCTGGCGTGTCTCCAGGGATAAGGTAGCTGGGCGAGCTGATCTCTTACAAGAGGCCCGAGCCAGACACTCGCGCCCCTGAGTTCACCCCAAACTCCCACCCCGCCCCCCAGCTGCAGGGGGGAGGGGGGAGGGGCAAGGACCCGGGGCTCCGGAAGTGGCCAGCCGCAAGCATCTCCTGCTCGGGGTGCTGACAATGCCCATGACCCCTGACCTGCAGGCGGTGGCCTGAGATGAGACTCCACGCTGCCGAGGTCCATAAGGAGCTCGAAGCAGGTGGCACTTCTGTCCTCACCGCCCGGTTGGGGAACGGCAAATCTAAGCGCTCACACCGAGCACCATCCCACCGAAACCCAGTCAGACTCGGCAACCGGAGCTCCGCGTAACGTGAGCCGGGGGGAAACTTCAGACGATTTTTAAAGTTTTATTTTTAATGTTTTTTTTTTTTTTCAGTCCGCTGCCCCTAATGCAATTGAACCCACGAAGACAGAATGTCTCCTGTACCCAGGCTGAGCGGGCTGGTTTCGTCCTGAGGAGCCTGTGACATGACGGGGGAGGCTGGCGTGGCTGGGGGCCGCCACGCTGCCTGACACCGTGGTTGGCAAGAAACGTCAGTAGCTGTCTCCAGCTACTTGCGCCTTCCCCTGCTGCCTCCGCCGGGTCGGAGGGGCTGGGCAGCCTGGACACCCCTGAAGGCGGGCGGCAGGAGAGAGAGGCAGCTGAGTGGCCTCCACACCCTGCAACTGACAACATGTGCCCGCTCATCTGTTTGCCAAGTTACATTGAATCAAAATTAGACCCAAGACATGGCGATCCCAGCCTGCTGGGGCTGTGGCGAGCCTTGGGCTCGGGGATGGGGGGGCAGATCTATGAACGGGTCTCAGTTGGTTTTCCGTGAGGTGCAGCAAACTAGCCCGGACCTGGGGGCTTCCATCAACGCTCATCATTACCTCGTGGTTTTTGTGGGCCCGGAGCTTGGTCCAGGGTGGCCGGGGTCTGTGCTCGGGGTTCTGGGGGGAGGAAATTCCAGCGCCAGCCGTCCGTGTGCCCACCGGCAGGCTGGACGCGAGAAGGACCGACTTTCAGGCTCCTCCAGCCGGTGGGCAGGAAGCGCTCCCAGGAGGCCATGGAACTCAGCCACCTGCTTCTTCAGAGGCCTGTCCTGTCCCGACCCCTCTGTGAGTCACAGTCGTGACCCTTCAAGGACAGAGGTGGAGACGGGAACCAGGACCCACCCAGATGGCCACCGGCACCACCTAACGTCCTTGAATGGGGGGTCCAGAAATTATAGGAGCCTGAACATCGCCCCGAGAGTAAGGGCGATAAACCAGCCTCCTTTCCCCACCCAAGAGGACAAGGAATTTGGGACTAAACGTGAACTGAGCCTGATCAAACTTAACGCATTAGCATCCGACTAGACTCTTCGGCAAGTACACTTTCCTGTGTCCCGGCCTGAGCTAACATTCTTATTGGCACGCACATGATCGTGTGTGTGTGTGTCGTGTATGTTGTATGTTACATATTCCTTTCCGTGCGCGTGACTACGCTCTGCCCTAGGCCTGCCACCAAGAGGCTTCCATTGTGGTGGGGACGCGAGATGCTCCCCGTGACAAATTATGTAACAGGGGTTCAAGTTTCAGCTCCGGACGAGGAGAGGAGAGGAGAGAAGAGAGAAATTTCGGCAGGGCGTGATTAATTGCCAAGCGGATCGTTCCGACAGCAATGACAGGAGGTCAGCGTGGAGAATGATCGCCTCAGTCCTGGGCCATCAAGAAAGGTGGCATCGTCCCACAGTTAGAGGTGTGGGGGCCAGATGGGAACAGCCAGCGAGGGAGTTTCGTACCCGACTCTCAGAGCCGGAGGCGGAGGCTGGAAAGGCAGCTGAGAGCAGGGGACAGGTGTCTTGGTCCGGAGGAGGCGGTTCGGAGGAGGGCCCGCCCTCAACGGCAGACGGCAGCATGGAGAAAACCAAGGAAGGGAAGTGGGGGTGGGGGGGAGACGATGACACCGACTCCCGTGGATGCAGCCCGCAGTCTTGCAGAGCGGGTCTCTCCTCCCTGGACGAGGGCCTGGCTGCACTCGACCCCACACGGGACCGGGAACAGAGGCCCTGCCCCGGGGGCCCCTTTGAGAACGCTCCTCCTGAGGCGAAGGAGAAGGGGCCCTGCAACTTCCGCCTCCGGCCGAAGCAGGCAGAGCCTCGCCTCGCTTGTCTGCTGCTGGGAACATCTCCAAACCTGAATGGAGCAGCTGAGGCGAGTGTCTCCAGGCACCGAGAGCCAGCGAAGGAGTGAGCTCTCTGAGAAAGGAAGACGCAGGAGGTGAGCCGGGCACTTCCCTCCGCTCTCCTCTGGGGCCAGGGCAGGCCCAGTGGCCCTGCTGGGCTAAGGGGTGGAGCTCGAGGTTTGGGGCTTCGAAGGGGCTGGGTTTGTGGGGTGGGATACCGGAGAGGTGTAAGGGTAAACATGGGGGGGGGCACAGGAGGGTGTCCCCGGGGACAGGGGCGGGGGGGGGGTTGGCCCATGGCTAAGCAGCTCCCACCCAGCGACAACCCCTCCGATCCCAGCGGAAGGAGCTTCCGGGAGGATGAGAGAGGAAGAGCAAGACTGGAACTCTCACAGGGCTTGGAAGCGTTCTCATCAAGCCCCTGGGCTTTCAGAGCGGGACACGCGAGGAGTGAGTGGGTTAAAATCGGCACAACGCTGGGCAAGAGCGACGTCGGGGCACTGCCAGACTGGCTGCCCGCTGCGGTAATGGAGACAGGGAGCGGTGAGCGACAGAGGGACAGACAGACAGGCCAACGGACCAGACACAGACCTCACGCATGGAGTCCCCTGATCTGGGACACAGGAGCGGCGGCTGCACAATGGGGCAAAGACGGTGATGCTGGCATCAGTGGACGTCCCCATGCCAAAAACATACCTACACACAGGCCTCACACCCCTCACAGAAATCAGCTCAACATGGGTCATGGACCTACATGCAAACCGCAAAACAGAATTTAAAACTCGAATGATTAGCCCTGACCAGTGTGGCTCGGTGGGTTGGGCATCATCCTGCAAAGCAAAAGGTCACTGGTTCAATTCCCGGTCAGGGCACACGCCTGGGTTGCAGGTTCGGTCCCCAGTAGGGGGCATATCAGAGGCAACCAATCAATGTTTCTCTTGAACATTGATGTTTCTCTCCCTCTCTTCCTTTCCCCCTTCCTCTCTCTCTAAAACTAAATAAATAAAACCTAAAAAAAAAAAAAAACTTTAAAGATAAAACAGGAGAAAACCCAGATGACCTTCTGTGTGGCCGTGACTTTTAGGTGCGGCACTAAAGGTATGATGCGTGGGAGGAGTCACTGATAACCTGGACTTCATCAAAGCTACCCCTGTGTGCCCTGCGGAAGCCGATGTCAAGCGGACGAGGGGACAAGCCACAGACTGGCAGAGAGAACATCGTTGCAGAAACACGTCCGATAAAGGGCTCGCCCAAAATGTACAACGTTCAACAGTAAGAAACAACCCGATACAAAAAAATGAGCTGAAACTCTTAACAGACACCGCACCATGGAAGACTGTAGAGATGGCAAACAGACACGTGAGATGCTCCACATCCTACGTCATCGGGGGAGTGCAAATACACACAACCACGGGGCCCGCTGCGCACCCGCGAGAACAGCCAGCCGCAGTCCGGAACTCCGACACCCCCGGGGCCGGCGAGGACGTGGAGCCGCAGGAATCGCGCCCCCTGGCGGAGGGAACGCAGAATGCTGCAACCAGCGGGAGAGACAATGTATCTGTCTCACAAACCACGCATGCTCTCACCTTACCCTCCATCCGGGGCAGTAACATTCCTTGGTATGTAGTTACCCAAGGGAACTGAAACTTACTCCCACAGAAAAGCTCGCACACGCCGGAACTTGCAGGAAACCAAGGTATCCTTTGGTGAGTGAAACCCGCGCAATGGACCATTATTTAGCGCTGCAAAGAAGTGAGCTAGCAATCCACAAAACGGCAGGGAGGCACCTCAACCGCACATCACTCAGTGGCAGGAGCTAACCTGCAAAGGTCACGGGCTTTACGATTCCGACTCTGCGGCGTCCTGGAAAGAGCAAAAGCATGGAGACGGTGAGAAGGCCAGTGGTGCTGGAGTTGGGGGGGGCGGGGCGCGGGGAGAGCGGGAGGGGACAGAGGGTTTCCAGGGAGTGGAGCTGCTCTTCACGACAGACACTGTCACCGTGGGGACAGGTCATTACACCTCTGTCCAAACCCATTGACCGGCCAACACCGAGAGTGACCCTAATGTGCCCTACGGACCCTGGGTGATGGTGACATGTCGGTATGGTTCCTCCACGGTGACAAATGTACCATCTGCCAGGGGATTTGCTAGTGGGGGGCTGTGCATGTGGGGGCCCCATGCATGTGGAACATCTCCACGCCTTCTGTTCCATATTATTGTGAACCTAAAATAACTCTCAAAATGTTAAGTCTTTAAATATTTTAAAAAGTCATTTTTTTAAAAAAGGTCATTGCCCTGGCTGGGTGCCTCCGTTGGTTGGAGTGTGTCCCATGTACCAAAAGGTTGCAGGTTCGCTACCCGGTCGAGGGAGCCTGGGGAGGCTGGGTGGGCGGCCAGGCCGCCCCCGGGTCTGACCCAGTGCGGGGAGCAGGGAGACGGCAGGTGGGCGGACAGGAACCTGGCCGTTTCATGGGTGCTGCTGCTGGAGAGCCCTGGAGACAGGGTGGGCCAGGGGGGAGGGGGCTCCCAGCAATGGGGTCGGCCTTAGGACCCCGGGCGCCCTGGGTGCCTGGCGGGACCCAGCCCTCAGGGAGCATGGCCGAGGAGCGAACGCAGAGACAGAGTCCTCAGCGCAGCCGCCAGGGTGCTGGTCTGTCTCCCTCGTGCCCTTGAGACACACCCTGCGTTCCACAATCCAGTCTTGCGTCCCCTTGCCGCCTCCGCCTCCCTTCTGGAGGGACGTTGACACGAGGGAGCTGTTAGGTTTCCTCTCCAGGCCCAGCACCTGGACGCCAGAGATGCTCAGTTAAATTTCTTGCACAAAAAATGAGTGAATGAGTGAGTGAGTGAGTGATGAATGAATAAGTGAGCGAACCCAGGAAGCCTGCCCCTCGCACCCACTCTGGGTCTGTAAAACTCTCTGCACCCTCCTGTCCTCACACAGCATTTACCGCGTGTTCCTTCGGCTGCTGACTTGGACCTGGGTGCCCCAGGCGACGGGTACCTGACTCCATCAGGGGCCAGTACCTCCGCGAGAGAGCTCGGCCGAGTCTGCTCCATGAACCTCTGCGGGTCTCCACGTGGCCCTCGGGACACCCCTGCGAGCAAGGTCAGGACTCGGGCGCCCGCTCCGCACACAGGACGTGGAGAGGGAAGGGTATTTATTGACCACGTTGAATGGCGCAGTCTACACGCCTTACCTAATGGAATCCACGCAGACTCGAGGTCTTCATCTCCCTCCACCCCCCATCCCCATTCCACAGACCGGTCACCTGAGACTCGGGGAGTGACAGAGCCAGTGCCGAAAGCCAGAGCCAGGGACCCTTCCACGCCGAGGACAGCCCGCACGACGCCCGCAGCTGCCCTGGGCTCGAGGTTCTCCCCAGCACCCCGCACCGGGAGGCGTCTCTGCAGAGCCTGGAGAGGCCAGGCCGGGAGCCACGCCCTCCCTCCGTGGGGCTCAGGACTCCCCTCCGCCGGCCTGGTACCTGGCACCGCGGAACTGCGCACGCGTGCGAGCCAGCAGGTGCGCACCGGGGCGGAGACTTGGGACGCGGAGATGCCGCGGCTCGCAAAGCCCCGCAGTGATTAGTCACGGTTATTAGCAACGAAGTGGGAGGGAGCGGGAGGCGCAGCCCGGGCCTCCGGACTGATGGATGGCCGCATCCCCTCGCTATTTGCTAATGGCGTTACTTTTGCAGCTCAATCTCCCTGGAACCATTTTTCAATAATGGAGAAGCTCAATTCAGTGACACACGGCTCCCTGCTCCCGAGCGCTGCGTCCTGCTTACGAGGCTCTTGCGGAGGGATATCGACTCGGGTCAGCGAGCTCTAAGCGGCTCGGGGCGCAATTCCTTTCTTCGGCACCAGCCCGAGCCGGTCCTTCCTCCCCGCGCACAAATGTGGGCCAGGATGGAGAGATCACGTGGATGCGGAGAGCCACACACACGCGATCACAGATCCGGGGCCTGTCCTTGGGATCCTCGCCTTAGTTAACGCTGACCGAGCCTGGAGGGGCAAAGACCAGCTCAGTCCCGGCCAACCTCCCGTCACCGGTCTCAGAGTCACGAGAGGATTTTCCAGGTGTGAACAGACGCCTCGTCCCTCTGAGCACCGTGCTGGGTGACGGGGGCCTGGCACAGCCCCTGGGGTGTCTGTCCTCATGACCATACAGCAATAGAATTTTTTTAAAAAGTAGGAAAATCCACGTTGGGAGTAGCTTTGAATGAGCTTACTTCTGCCCGGACCTTCAGTAGGGGAAAACAGAAACAGGGTCACGGCCTCGCACACCCCCGCGGCGGCCGCGAGGGGCGCTGCGCCGCCAGCGTTGCGCAAGGACGTGGAAATAAATTCAGGGGTTTGCGAGCTGGGTGTCAGAGGCAGCGGCACCATCTGCTCTACGTGACGTTTATTTTTCTGAAAAGAGAAAATATGTTCCAAAACCGAACAGTGTGCACGTAGTCTAAATATTTGCTTTCCGCGGGCATCCTGGGAATGAGAGGCGCAAGTCCCAGGAACTCCGAAGGCATTAGCGGATCGGGAACACGGTTAGCTCGCTGTGCAAGTGTGGGCGCCTTCTTCTGTGTTGCTGTCTCAGCTCTGACAGGCGAAAATCTCGAGACATCTGTTGAGGGTAGCGCGTGATCAGGATGGAATCGCGCTGTTTCTGGGCCCCTGGGTGCAGGTGGGACGCCGCAGCGGGAAGCAAACTTCGCCCAGCGCGTGGCTGCCGCGGCCTGGTGCATGCTGGGTACCCTGGGGCGGGTGTTCTTGACACAGTCACTCGGTCCGACCCTCGAGTCCGGCTCCCACCGTCTGGCTCGGACAACCAGGCTCTGCCGGTTGACAGAGCACCCCTGGAGCACCGGTATTTCAGGGTGCTGGTCAACAGCTCAGGCTCTGGGGTGGACAGACCTGGGTGCAAACCCCAGCTCTGTGACCTGCTGGCCGGGGCCTTGGGATGTGTGGAGTTTCCTCCATCTCAGTTTCTTTATCTGCGAAATGGGAACAAGAAATAACGCTTCCCTGTCCCGGGGCCGCTGTAAGAACTGAATCGTCTCATAAACATCAAGGCCAGGGTCCTGGTGATGGGACCCCTCTGTCCTCGCTCTGGTTTCCCAGCCGAAGTCCTTGGCCCCAGGGCGCTTCAGTAACAAGAGTATTCGAGATGACTCAGCCATCACGCAGGGGAAACTTTGTAGACTCGTGGTGTGGGGCATTCGGTGGAGAGAGCTGGCTCAGGGACCAGTGTCTGAGACGTCGTCACTGGTCCTGCGGGGTGTCTGGCCCTGGAATCCAAGGGCCTCATTTAGTTTATCCTTTGATATTTCAAACCCATCAGGATGACTTGTGCCAAGCCCCACATGCCGGGTTGGAAATGCGCCCCCAGCGGCCTCCCTGCTGCCCAGGCTCACTCAGAAGGCCTGATGGGGACGCCGAGCAGACATGCGCCAGCATCCGGAGAGCCCGCTAGGCAGGGCCTGACCACACTGGGCCCCCTGGCCGCCCCGTCCTGGGCAGCCATGAACGCGTCCTGGGTGCCCAGCGCTCAAGGCTAGACACTTTTTAATGAGTCAGATTTCTGTCTGATAAGCATCTATCACACCACAGCACTGAGACAGGATTTATGCAAGAAACGCTCATCTAGGAAATGCTTGCTGTGTGTCCGCCGTAGCGTTATTATTATTCGGATTATGGCTGTCATTGTCAAGCCCACTTTGCTGATACTCCCTGTAGGCACCAGTGAACGGGCCAGCGAAGTGCGTGGGCTCTCACCGTCCCGGGTCCTGGGAACATGTATTTATTCTCCCGGCTTCTTCACTGGAGAAGAGGGAAAAACCCCTACATGTGAGGTGCCCTGATGGCGGCGGCCGTCAGAAAAGCCTGACTCTGCGCTCGTCCCCTCCCTCCCACACACGGAATTAAAGGGCACCCGTCCTTCCAAGGGCTCTCACCAGGACGTTTGAGTTCAGCACTGACAAGCAACACTCCCAGGGTGTCGAGGGGATGACAGGGTGACCCTGGCCAGAGAGCCGGGGGGCGGGTGCGAGGCAAACCCCTTGGACAGGTGGCCCTCCTGTCGCCATCCCGCAATCTGGAGGCAGCGACCTGAGCCAGGGGGACAGCTCCGGCCCCGCGGGCAGGGGCAGGGTGCAGCAGGCAGGGGAGCGCCCTGCCACGAGGCGCTGGAGGGGCCGCTCCAGGTGTGTCGGCCGCCATAAGGGGGACGGCAGCCAGCCGTGCCGAGCAGGTGGAGGGGGGTCGGCTGTGGGAGAAAGGCCAGCAGCCAAAGGAAAAGGGAGGTGAGCCTGCCCCCGGCCGTGGTGGGGAAGCTTCGGGGGACCACCGGTGTCGGCTCATGCAAACGAGGCCACTTCCTTTCCACACGCAGAGGAAGAACCTGCTGGGTAACGAACGAACGTGAGCTGTCTCAGGAGAGAAACAAACAAGAGAGCCGGCTGGAAACAAACGGACAAAAATAGCCGAGGAGAGGAGCATGCCGGGAACACGTGGGGCGCACAGCGCACAGCTCGGTGGGCTCAGAGGACAGACAAGGACTGGCAGGTGCCGCAGGGGCAGAGGGAGGGGGAGAGGCGGGCAGGGGGGAGGCGGGCAGGGCCGCCTGCAGCTGGACAAGGACATGTCGACGAGGAGATGGCGATGAGCATCGGGCCCTCTGAGCTTCGGTCCAGTTCCGCCCAGGGAGCCAGGATGGTGTCCCCACTCTGACTGCAGTGCCCTTACCGCTGGCCCTGTCACCTGCGACCTCAGCCAGCTCCCACGGGGCCAGGCAGGGGCCGAGGGTAGAGCGGGGGACACACGATGTCTTCGGGGTGACCCACCAACAGGCACGCTCTCCTCTCTCACAAGCGACTGTAAAAATCCTCACCCAAGTGCCGTAGGGTGGGCACCCCGGACCCCCAATCCCATTGTTCTCGGGCAGTGGGATCCCCTCCTCTGAACTATCGCTGACCCCTGTATATGGGATGGACAGAGAGGGCGGGAGCAGGAAAGGAGCGCCCAAATTCTGGGGTCCTCAGAAATATGGGGACAACTCGAGCAATTCCCGGAAGATGTCTTGGCCAAAACCGAACTCCCTGCAGAGAGAGAGCATGATGCGGGGACTCAGGCCCTAACTTTGAACCTCTGCCCCGGGGAGGCTGAGAAGCTCCATGTACCAAGTGGCCGCCCTGCGCACAGTGAGGGGCAGTGGGGGAGGGAGGGTTTGGCCAGTTTCCTGCTGGGAGCTGCTGGGCACCGCTGACAGAGGCCCCCGGGGAACCACCCTCACCATGTCTGCCACGCTGCCCCCAGCCAAGAAGCATCGCGGGACAGACCTCCGTGTCAGAGTTCAACAATAGGTCACATCCCAGCTCCGGGATGGTCTCACCCTGAAAAGACCTGTCGGACGGGACACCGGGGGCTGAGCAACTCAAACACTGGTCGTGCCGCAGGCCGGGTGCCCATCAGTCCACACGCAGCGACCGCTGCCCCCCTTCCCTGTATTTTTCCACCAGGGACAATAGGTGTCTGGAGCCGTCCGCCCCCACATGATGCCAGCAGGGGCATGCGGCCCCCGAGGTGTGGAGAGCGGGTCGGCAGCCCTTCGGTTCCGCAATGAGGCTCCTTCCCGTCCGCACAGTCCAAAGGCAACACCACTGCACGTCACCGCGTGTGACCATCACAGCGGCCCCGTGGAGGTTCCACCCGTGAGCCTTGGACTCACGCGTGTGCCTTCGGCTTTTTAAAAACTGTAGGAAAAGACACGTAACGTAAAACTGACCACGTCAACTTGCTTCAGGTGAGCGATTCGGGGTGCTGGGTACCTCCGTCATTCTGTGCGACCATCACCCGCACCTGGTTGAGAATATTCCCACCGCCCCGAAGTGCTGCGCCCAGCAGCATAGGCCCCGCCCCCTCCCCAGGCCCCAGGAACCAGAATCCACCTAGTCTCGGGGATTCACCCACTCCGCACGCTCCCCACACAGTGCTCGGGCAGCAAGGGCCTTCGTGACTTCCGGACCGGACCTCGCGCCCCCCGAAGGCGGGGCGGGCACCTGGTGGCGATGTGGGGACTCACGATGCCACATCACTCTTACTGTTGTTGCCCCTGCTGCTGTCGTCATGGCGACGGTGACGTCGGTGATGGCGATGCTGTGACTGCCCCTGACATACTCGCGCACACCGAGGCCGAGTCCTGCACTTGGATTTTGATCTGAAGCCTGTGGCCCCGTGACCTCCCCTGTTGCCCCGTGACCTCCCCTGTTGCCGGGGCAGGATGCTCAGAGGAGTGAGGGCGAGGGGCAGGTTCAGGCAAAGCAGGCAGAGAAGAGGGTGAGAGGCGGTCTGGACGAAGGAAGGGTGGGCAGGTGGGCGGAGAGGAGCCCAGCTGGTGCCTAAGCCCTGCCCAGGGACCGTCAGTGCCCGCCCTCCGAGCCTGGACCACACACGCCGGGGGCTGGGCAGCATCCCCCCACCCCGCCCCTGCCCCGGAGGCCGCTGCGTGGGCTTCCCCAGGACACAGCCTCTGCTCTTCGGGTGCTCTAGCTGGGAAGGAGGGTCACGCAGGATAAGAGCCGGCAGACAGAGCCAGGGCAGCATCCTGGGGCAGCACTGGGCCCCGGGCACGCGCTTTCTCTGTCACAGAGTCAGGGATTTGTATCATCTTAAAATAACACCAGCGCTGAGCTGACACCCGCTGGGGGAGCTCCCAGCACTTGGAAACAATGGCTCATTGTATGGTCTTAAAATAACAGCAGCGCTGAGCTGGCACCCGCTGGGGGAGCCCCCTGCACTTGGAAACGACCGCTCCTTTGTCCTTTCGCTTTCCCCTGGTCCACCTGCCTGTGGTGGACTGGAGCGGGCGGGGCCGCGTGCCTGAGAATGCCCCCAGGGCTGTTCTCCCTCCTCTCCTCTCCGGCTGCCGCACAGGCCACCGAGCCTGGCTCTGCCTCCAGTGACACAGGCCCCACGGGGGCAAGACCCGCCCCTGACGACAAGGGACAGACGCCCGGACAACGGGCCTCACCCTGGCCACCCAGCCCCTGCCTCGCAAACGGCCGTGCCTCCCACATTCCCAGACGGCTCTGGGCGGGAGAGCTCGCTATCTTTGGAAACAAAGAACTTGCTTTTATACGACCATGTTGTTTGTGCACAAAAGTCCCTCCTGACATAAGCTGGAGCTTTCACTAGCCCTTGAACTTGAGGCCCGGACTTTTCTGTCCAGAATAGCCAGGAACTGTCCGTATATTCCATTTGTTGTCTGCCTTTTCATTGTCCTTAGCAAATTGTTGATTTGCTCCGAGCTGCCACTTCTTCATCTGCAAAATGGCCGTAAAGCAATGGAGCTGGCGGATTCCTTGTGAGCGGTAAGCGAGGCGTCGGCGCCCAGGGCGCGGCGCCGTGAGCCCTCGGTGACCGGCAGCTGCGAGGCAGGGGGAGGCTCCCGCACCTCCACGTCACTCAGTTGTCCTTAACCCCCTGGCCATCACGCCGCGAACTTTTCTGTTATTCTTGGGGTCCTGAAACGGCTCCCGTTCGCTTGTTTTTTGTTCGGCTGTTTTGTCTCGTTCAGGCGTGTTCTGGAAATCCACCGTATCACCTTACTTCTCCTCCGGCTTCAACCGGAACTGTGACTCCTTGACAAGGACGGAAATGACACTGTTGCTCTTGCTGCCACCCCGGTGCCTCGAACTCCCCTCGTTCTCCCTCTTGCATGTCACGGTATGAGCTTCGTTCCTTGTGCTCCAAGTTGTTATTCCGAAGGCCTGGAGTATCTACACCTGTTTCTGAAAAACTATTAAGAGGTCTGTCAGGCTCACTCACAGACGCTTTCCCCGTAAGTCTCCCGAGCTCGCCGGTGGGATGGCCGCCTTCCCGTGCAGACAACGGGACTGGCACGGGCCTGCCTGCACCCCTGCCCCCCCCCCACTAGGCGGTCCAGGTGTTCGTGGAGCTCGTCCAAATTGAGTTCCAGGGTTTCCTTCCTCAGGAGGACTCTTCTCAGTCTTCGCGTAACGATGGCATTAAAAGTCGGGAAAACAAGTGCTGGCTGGGTTCTGAAGGTTTTGACTCATCTTTCATCCGATTTCTCTCCTCTGCGCCTCCCTGTGCCCGGGACTGCGTGCCCCTGCACCGGGGCCCGAGCGCGCTGGGCTGGGGTGCCGGCCGGAAGGCAGTCCTTTAGGGACGTGCGGGAGAGGGTGCAGTCTATTAAAACGCGGCACGTTTGGGAGATTGCTTTGCCTGCTGCCTTCACTCTTCCACTTAACACACCACGTTGGGCTCAGATCCTCTTTCCCCAGACGTTTGGAGATACTGCCTCACTGCTTTCTAGGATTTTATGTTGAAAAATGGTCAGTTATGCCGGTCTGATCTTGCTGTTTGGAAAATAGCTCGCCTTCCTTCGATGCCTGTTTAGGGCTGGCTTTTTTTAAACGGAGATTCTGGGAATTTTCGCTGTCTTTAGGACCACGTACGTTCACGCTGCGATTGCCTAACTTGTTCAACGGTTTCCTTAGACTCCAGACTTTCTCGACGTTAGGTCATTTTCTTCTGTCGTTTTGAATCACTTACTTTTCCCTCCTACCATCCGTTATTAGGTCATTATCTTATTCCTTGGACGTTATCCGTGTCTCCCAATTTGTCCCTTTTTGTGTCTCTCTCCGTATTCTTGCTCCCCCGTGACCGGGGGTGGCCTCGCCGTGTCCCCCAAATCGGCGACCCGGTCAGGGCCTCTTCAATCTGCTGCCCGGGCAGCCTGAGAGTGTTTCCTTTATAAATCTCATTTAGAAGCCTTTGCCGCTTTCCTCTGTTATTTCATAATAGCTTCGCATTTGGGAGACGCGATGTGTCCATGTTCATAGCAAGAAAGCGCAACCTCAGAAATATAACAATCTCCCCTAAATTGATGTAGCAAGGCCACGCATTTCCAGTCCCTGTTCTAACAGGGGGGTCTGTGGAGCTTGAAAGATTGACTCTGAAGTGCATGTGGATATGCAAAAGGCCCAGAAGAACGGCAGAGTGGGGAAGGGGGGGGAGGGCCCGCACCGGCAGCCATCGGCGTGTCCCGTAAAGCAGCCCCGGGTAGGAGAGCGTGGGGCCGCCAGGGCGCGGGGCAAGTGGGCCCGATACCAAGTCCGGGGAGCCCGGAACGAGACCCGCACGTACGGGAAGAGAGGACAGGGCAGAGTTGCGGCCAAGGAGGAGCTCGGCCATAAATGGTCCCAGAACAAATGGTTATCCGTATTTTTAAAAAGTGGGAGAGGTTATGTTCCTCACGATACACAAAAAATTAATTGAAGATGGGTTTCCAACTTCAAAGTGTAAAGCAGAACTCTAAAATGTTTAAAAGAAAATGTAGAGGAACTTCCTTCTAACCTTGAGACGGGAAGGAGCTGTTAAACAGAACCAAAAAAAAAAAAATTGCATGTTTTCAAAAGATTGATAATTCTGGCCACATTGCCATGAAAACTTGCTACCAAAACTCATTGCAAAGCAAGCTAAAACCCCAGAGAAGACATTATCACACGTACGACAGAAAAGCTTTTCGCATCGAGAATCTATAAGGAAATCTTTTAAATCGACTTCTGGAGAGACACGAGCCAATGGCGACATGGGCGACACGCAGGACCTGTCACCCCACAGAAGCGGAACGGGGTCCCCAAAACAAGGGGAGAAATCGACCTCATTAGAAAGCAGCCACGTTGCGATGACAGAACCTCCCCCCACAGCCCCACCCCTCCCCCGCTGGGATTGGCAGCGGCTGACAAGCTTATGCAACAGTGGGAGGGGACATTTGCTCCGCCACTTTGTTACCCCGTGTGAGAACTGGGCGTCAGAGCCCTGGGTAAACACCTCTGAAAATGTTCCCGTAGAAAATGCTCCGGGAGCCAGAAAACCGGGCACAACCCAAGTCCGTCAAAGGGACGGTGCACTGCCGCGCATCCCCGCAGAAGACTAGTGTGCCCTGTGACCATGGTCACCAACAGCTGCCCGACCACGGGCGTCTGAGCGTGAGATGCTGGGAGAAGACCGGTCTCTGCAATACGCCGGTGGAGGGGAATGAGCTACCCACACACACCCTGGAGGACCTTAGAGACACAATGTTGCGCAGAGTCTGAGTCCTGGAAGACCAGGTGCGGCGGGGCACCCTTTTATACAATTAGAAACATGAAGAAACAGCCATCCGCTTCTGACCTGCACGCAGGGCGTTCCCCTGCTCTCCTCCCACCCGCAGAAGCAAGGGGGGGGGGGGGCACCAGCAAACCCCATCACCAAATCACCTCGGACTTGTCTCTTCCGTAAGAGCCACAGCGAGGGGCTGCTTCCGTATCATTGTCACCTGGTGATGATAAACAATTTGGAAAGCACAGAGCTAAAAAGAAGGAAATTGTCCGTAACCCTACATCATTTTAAGCCCCCCCCCAACCCCAGAAAGGGAGAGATTGCTTGGTTTGGTTCTGAAGACTGGTAGTCATCAAGCTAGACCCCAAGCAGGTCTTCTGGCCACAGGGTGCCGGGTCAGGGGTGGGCAGCCGCAGGGGGGCTGCCTCAGAGGACAGTCTGGGCCGGTCTGAGCTGCAGGCGCTCGGAACTTGAGACAGGGCTCCTCGTCCGTGGTCGCGCCCTCGTCTCTCAGTCTTACACCCCCCACCTGTGCCCAGGGGACAGGTGTCCCCCACCGGCATCCGCGCCAGAGCCAGTGCTAGGGCAGAACTCCGTGGGCGTGACACCATCCTAAGTGCAGTTGTTAGAAAAATGGAATTTTGAGGACAGAATTTGCACTTAAAATAAAATTTAAGCAGAGAGAAATTAGCCGAGGTCAGAGACCTAAATACGCCAAATAAACGTGCTGTCAGGGACCGAAACAGACAAGCTTCCCTCCCTCCGACCTTTTTAAACATTAAGGAGATGAATTAATCTTATTTTTCCTCTGGCTTCAGATACAGCAAGTGTTCATAAATATTCATTTCTTCCAACTGGAAGCATTAGGCCTTGTTACTTTGAGTGGAACTAACCGAAGATTAATGACGGTTTTCGGAGAAAACGCAAGATGATACACACAGAAGCAATTAAACACAAACCTATTAATTATTTAACAACTTGTTAACGAGTGGAACCTCAACACCAGAGTCTTTGCCACTCCCGCTTGCCCCGACGAGCCACAGACGCGAGCCACAGACGCGCGTCCTGTCGGCAGAGGTGAGAGAATTGCACCTGGCCCCCTGGGACTCGAGGGTGCCAGTTCCAGAGACAGGGCCCGAGGACCAGGCAGGGAACAGAGCAAAGGAAAACGCCCCAAGAGTCTGCTCCAAAACCCGCGACGCGAAGTTTAATTTCACATTCCGAGTAGCTGCTGCACGAAACGAATGGTGCTATTTCCGTGTTGGCACGTGTGTGAGCATGTGCGAAGGGCTTCCATGCAGAGCTGGCCCATTTTAGGCCAGCCGTGTGTTCGCCTGCGCGCCACTTTAAGGAAACTGAATATGCGGAACCTGAAATGGACGGAATCACTGATGCCGAGTCTGAACTCCGCTGTCTATTGCGGAACCTCAAGATTTAAAGTCTAAAATATACGCGCCCATTGACGGTTTTGCTTTGTCAAATTGCACCACCTATAGGCAGAAGCGGGGTAGAGCGGTTCAGCTCTATTAGCCATTGTAAATACACCAAAAAAAAAAAATGAGTTCCATTAGGGTCACGGAAGGAACTATACCGAGTGGCCAAACTTTTACTCACGGCTGGTGTGCACCCTTTTTGTGCGCTGTGGACACAGCAGTGCCCGGCATGCCCCTTGGACCTCGTGTCTTCTCAGGCTGCACCCTCCTCTGGGTGGCCCCACCCAGTCCTACGGCTTCCAGGCCTTCCCTGTGCTGGTAACCCCCAAACGCAGGTCTCCCCCGGGACCTCTGAACTGAACTCCCGACGGGTACAGGCAGCTGTCCGCCCAACACCTCCATGTTCATGTCCTGTGGGCACCTCAGCCCCGAGCCTATCCTTCCGGCATCTCAGAAATGCCAGTGTTTTGGTTTCTGGACCCCAAACCTGGGGGTCGTTCCTGACACCACTCCTTGGTTTTTGCCCCCCACGTTCACCCACGGGAAGACACTGCAGGCGCTGCCTCCGCAAACTCCCACCGCTTCTCACCACCTGCACGGCTGCCATCGCCTTGGGCCCCTGTTTCCACACCAGCAGTACTGCCGGTCGGGTCGGGGCTCTCCGCCCTGCTCCCCTCTCCGCGCCCCACCCTCCGCCACCAGAGCATCCTCGGAGAAGCCCGGGGGAGCTCTTCAAAATGCAAATAATCTCACGGGACTCCTCTGCCCCAAACCACTCGATCCTGTCCCACTTCTGAGTAAAAAGTTCTTTCCTGCCCATCAAGGCCCCCTCTTGTCTGTGCTCACCAATGCTGCGACCATATCTCCGGCTGCTTCCCCTTTGTCACTAAGCTCCAGGGACATCGGTCCCCGGTGGTGGCCAGACACTCCCGGGGCTCTGCAGTGGGGCCTTGGAACCTGCCCTCGGCCTGGGTCTCTGTTTCGACAGGAAGGTGACAAAGGCAGACCTTCCCCGATCGCTCCTCGGCCTCCGGCACCCCGGCCCCCTCCCACCATTTGACACACTGGTTATTTCTTCTCTTTCGTCTCTGCGTTGCTTACGCATTTGCTGCCTCGTTCACGCACGCACCCCCTATTCCTGCACCCAGCCGTTCATTCACTGCCCCTTCCTCCCACAAAAACAGGGGCGGGGCAGTGTCTGTTTCTGTTCTCTGCACTATAACAGCATCCGGCGTAGCGACGGCGCTAAATACGTGTTTGTTGGGCGCAGGGATAAAGATTGATTGCGTTAATAAGATTATGAGTGAATGGATTATACCTTATTAATGGATGAATTATCAATCAATAAGTGAAGGTTAATTGCATCATGAAGGGGGTGGAAGAGGATCTGACACCACAGAGCAAATTTACAGGATGAAACACAGTTTCCAAACGGTGAAACAGTTAAGTTTCACTTAACTGTGAAAAACGACCAAGGGGCCAGATCAGAGGTGCGAACGGCCCCCTGTTGACACCTCCCCCACCTTCTGGGGATCATAATCACGTGGTGCGGACTGACCCCCGCTGGACCCACTGAGGGGCCGTCACCCGTCCTAACAACCCGGCATGTGGCTCACAGACCTTGGCCAGCAGCACCGTGGGCACCGCCTGGGGCTCCCGGGGAATGCGGAGGCGAGGCTGCCCCCAGACCCGGGAGTCAGAGCTGCCCGTCGATGACACCCCCAGGGGTGTCTGCACATTCGGTCTGAGCAGCGCTGGTGGGCACGGCCCCCGCCAGCTCATCCAAGCCGCGCAGGCAGACATGTGCTTGCCCACCTCAAGCCGAGCAGAGGCTGCGCCTTCTCTACTGATCCGAACGGCACCCAGCCTGTTTCTTCACGTGTCGCAACCCCTGCACCGCCCAGCGTTGCCATGGTGGGTACTCACCATGCCTGGGAGACCCAGGGGCTGCCGACCGACTCCGCCCCTGGCCCCAGAGTCCCAGGATGCTCGCTGCTGCTCCTGCTGCTCACGTCCCCCCAGAACCCTCTGCGCTCTGCTCCCCACCGCTGCCCACCCTGCAGAAAGCAACAGAGCCCTCTGCACCCCAGCATGGCCCAGGCGACAGCCTGCTGACCCCAAGGCAGTGCGGGAGCCCTGCCCACTGGGGGCGCCTCCCTGAGCCTCCTGTTGCTCTCCTCCCTCTTTCCACTCTCTTAGCAGGACAAGTGCAAACCCGTGGGTCACTGGCCAGCTAAGGCAGGGCCTGGGCAGAGAGACTGGGACGCACGCAGACAGGGCTTGCGGAGCAGGACGGCAGGTGAGCCCAGGGTTCGCCTCAAGAGGGGGTGCAACTCCGATGAATCCCCCAGCATGGGAGAAGCACAGAGTTCTCCCCAGAGGAGCCCAATCGAGGGCCAAGGATACCACCCGCATTGGGCAGAAGCACACATCAGTCAAAGCAGCTCAGAGACCTACCGGGAAAACGGGACATTCCTGAGAGGCTCAATGCTATTTCATGACAGACCGTCTGACCCGATAAAACAGACTGAATGGATCAGATAGAACGAGAATTAAGATAAAATTTTAACAAGTGTCCTCAGCATCGTCACTGGGACACTAACAATATGAAGCAGGTTCAAGAACTTCCGGAAAAGCATCAAAAAAAGGTACATCTGAAATGACGGTGTTTGAGACAGCGAGCTAGGGCGATGGGTGAGTCGGGTGCCGGGGAGACCAGGCAGGAGGTCAGGTGGGAACCCCACTCAGGGGAGACGAGGAGGCGCAGGGTGTGGCCCAACGAGGACATCCACATGACAGCCGCCCCATCCCTCCGCTCCTTGGAGAGAGAAAGGTAAACTGAGAGGATTTTTTTTTTTTTAAAGAAGAAAAGATCAAGAATTTCACAGATGAGGAAAAGATCTGCCTGGCTAGACAGAGGGCCTCACAGAGGGCCTGCTGGCAGATTAAAAACACCGAGCAAAGTAAAAAAATAAATTTTACCCAGATACATGGGAGTGAAATTTAACAACCCTCAAAGGAAACAGAAGATTCTAACACCTTTCAAAGGGGCAAAGCAGATAACTCACAAAGATGAAAGAAGATTGAAAATATTGCGGCCGCACCTCCGGTCTGCTGCCAAGCGCCGTGATGTCCCAGAGCGCGAGGACACGGTGCAGCTTTGCCGCTCGGCACACGGGGCCAGCTGCCACTTAAACGCAGGCGGAAACGCCTTAAACGGACCCCTTAAACGCAGGGGTCCTCCAGACCCCTGGCCGCACAGGCTGCCGCGAGCGGCCCCCGCCAGTCAAAGCCAGGCGCCGTCCGAGTCTGATGTGTGGGTAGCCTGAGTAGCAAAATACAGCAAAAGAAAAATTTCTGTTTCCGGCAGGAGAGCCGCCTGGAAAGTCTTAAAAGCTCTCCTGCTAAAAAACACCTGGTAGTGTTGGAAAAATTGCAACGAACATAACTTTAAATCAAAAGCTGAGCTCACGGGGAAGTCTGGGAAATTGTTAGAGGCCAACAAGGAAAAGGGAGTTCAGACCGGAGAGAGAGCGGCGAGGGCGGCGCGGGCGGCGCGGTGGCTGTTCCCAGGCCGGTCCCCACACCGGGGACGCAGGCCTGTGGCTCTCACAACCGCACGTGGGCAGAGGACAGGACCTCGGTCCCCTGGAGATGGAAGTGTCAGGCTGAGACCCCTACAGAAAGCTGGCCCTGCCAGAGCCGCAGCCGCACTGAGAGGAACAGGCTAGGAGAAAATAAACGTGCCTTCGGCTCCGGAGGTTCAACGCTGTCCCCCAAATTCAGGTGCTGAGACCTAGCCTGCAGTGGGGTGGTACTGGGGGGGGCGCGGGCCCTGGGAGGTGACAAGGCCATGAGGCAGAGCCCTCAGGAATGGGGTTACTGTCCTTCTAGAGGAGACCCCAGAGCGCTCCCTCACCCCTTCCACTGCACGAGGACGCGGCGAGAAGTCGGCCAAGACGAGGGTCCCCACCAGACCCCCACCTGTCAGCGCCTTGGTCTTGGACTTCCACACTCCAGACCTGTGCGAAGGAAATGTCTATTATCGAAGCCACCCAGTGAGTGGCATTTTTGTTACAGCAGCTCGAACGGGCTAAGACAGGAGCAAAGAAAAGCCGTGCCCTTGGGTGGCTCTGTGGTGTGAGCTTGTACCCGCTGTGGAGGGAAAAGGCGGCCTGGAGGAGGGGCGGACAGCGCGGACCTGGCCTCAGGGCCGCCTGGGTTCAAGCCCAGCCCTGCCAAGTCGGAGAAGCAGAGACGCCTGCCACGCGAGCTCACCGTCGGAAGCTGCAGAACACACACAGAAACCTGGCGCCGGGCACTGGCCGCGGTCGGCAGGGACCTCGGGCGGCACGACCAGGCGCCTGCTGAGTCTCCTCCTGGGAGGACGGCCGTGTGAGCGCCGGAACGTCCCTGCATCCACCGCGAAATAAGGCTTTGGAAACGTGAACTAATAAAAGGAATCACCAAAGCACCCTGGCAAATTAGAAAAAGGACCCCATAGGTATAAGTTAAAATACCTGGAGTTTACAATTTAACAGACTGGTTTTGAAAAAAAGAGCCCTCACTGAAGACAGTTGGTGAACGTGGAAAAACAGATCTGAAGTAACGGGCAATTCGAAGAGCAAATGGGGGGGAGGGAGGGAGCGAAAGTGTCAAACAAACATTTATTAAGAGTTCCAGAAGGAGAAAACCAATTTTTAAGTGCAGAAAAAGATACTCAGCATGAGGAAGGCTAGAGATTATACGGAATGCATTTAAATGTTTAATTGAAAAAATAATAATAAAAATAAAAAAAAATAAATGTTTAATTGTCAGACTCGGTAAGCACACTAAATCCCAAGCAGCATTCAATGAAATCTACATGTGAAAGTCTTAAAATCCACTTGAGGAGATTACCAAAAAAAAATCCCATTGATGGTACATTTTATAACAGAAAAAAATGGGGGCCAGATAACAGGGGGAGGCTGCCTTCAGGTGCTTCCCCTGGTACTGTCACCCAAAGCCTCAGGGGGCTTGTATGCGTGCGTACGAGATAAAGACCTCTTGGACACTGATGGAGAGAGCCCTGCCTGCGTTGATATCCATGGAAACGCCCTGGAAGAGGGAGGCGGGGCGGCGGTTGTTGGCTAAGGCCCTGGCGAGAGTGAGGGGGGCCAGGGGCCCACACAAGGTGAGGGAGGAGCCAACGCAGCCACGCAGCCAGGAAGGCCAGGTGGCAGCCCTCACAGGCGAAGTGGTGAAGCAGAGGGGTGGCTCCCGGTGTTTCTGGCTTATCCAGGACCTGGGAGGGAGGTCATCATCAGGTTGTGGGGGGGGCCTTAATTGGGGAGGTGGTTGGGGGCTCGAGGAGCCGGGAGAAGGTGTGAGATGCTCCTTCGGGAAGGCAGGGGGTCAGGTGGAGCAGGGACGGGGCGTCCTGGCCGCACGGAGGCCCCTTCCGGGTGTTGGCTGCGCGCATTCTGCTTCCTCGGTGCTGACGTGGGGCGGCTGGGGAGGGGTCAGCCACGGGGGCGCTCCCCAAGGTGGCTGCGCCGAACGCACTCGTTACAGACACACATGGACAGAGGACAGACGTGAAACCCGCCAGCGTCTGTGCCCACAGGGTGGGTGTGCGTCTGAGAGGAGACAAATGCTACAGGGAAACAAAGGCAGGTGCCTGGCAGGGAACCGGATGACCGTGTGCCGTGAACAGAGGCGTGTGATTGTCCACGGGGTGCGCCGAGGCCCAGAACCCGAGCGAGGTCAGAAACGGTGTCCACGTACGTGTCTTCTGAATCGACTGGGCACAGCAAACCCAGGGCATCATTACGGGTCAGTGCTTCTGCGTTTATAGAAACGCCAGCAAGAACAAGCAGGTCGACAACTCGGGTGCCTGGGGAGGACGGTCCCGGCGCGGCCGTGTCCGAGGCCCACCGCCGGCCTCGCCCGAGCAGCCACGGCCGAGCCGGCTCCACCTGGGCTTCAGCCCGGCTCTGTCTATTTGTGGTTACTGATCTGCGCTGATTTGATTTTATTTTTTCCTTGCCCGTGTTAAACAGCTGATTGAGGGATAATCAGCTGCGCCGACTGCAGCGCTATGCAAAGTAGCTGTGAAATTGCCATAAATAACCCAATTGGCCACTTCGCACACGGGTTATTTCTGTTCTATACAAAAGGGCTTATGTAACCGCCACGCAGCTTGCTGGCGGCGCCGTCCATGGGGAGAGAGAAGGGGCTTCGTGCCTCCTCTCTGAGCGAAGTCCCCCCACTCGGGACGCAGCGCTGTGGCTCCCAGTCTCGGCTCACCCCCTCCTTCTGTGGGTCCCCCTTTGGGTGCCAGGCGGGCCCAGTCCCCTCCTGCTGTGCGACAAGCCAGCCCAAAGCACAGACTTCAACAGCAACCGTGTGGCACATGGCATTTCTCACGGTCCTGTTGGTAGATGGGTCCCGGTCGGATGTCCCTCCGTCCCCGGGGTGTTGTCCAGGGCTATCCAAGTGTCAGGCTTCAGCTGGCAGCTCAGCCAGGGCTGGAGTGCGGCTGCCACCCCTGTGAGCCCCTAAGGCTGGACTCCCCTCCTGTCCGCTCTGCCCAGACTCTCTGCTCCGGGCTGCTTTCTCTGCGGGCGGGTGCCGTTTTCTCCTCCGCTCTCCGAGGGCCATTGTCCTCATCAACTCCCCTTTTCCCGATGCTCCCAGACCACTTCTGCTGGACATAGCTCCGGGTGGCCAGGCTCCTGGTTAGGTCCTGCGCTTGGCTGACCTGCCTGTGATAAGTGGTCCTGGGATAATGCCCAGCTGTGGCAGACCCTTCTGCGTGGCGTGGGCCCAGCTCCCACTCGGAGATGCACAGGACCCACGCCCACAGATAGGTTCTCTCGTGGGCAGTCAGATTTGCTATAGACCTAGGCTGTTTTGGGATTTGCTCTTTGCCTAAAATCCCCTCACCCTGCAAGTACCTTGCAGAGACCAGTGTAACCGGCTGCCTATTCATTTGCTAATGTCCTTCTTCTGTGATGTAATGAGGGGCATTGGCTCCTTTGTTGTAACCAGGAGAGTGAAGAAGAACCTTCTTGGAATGTGAGGAGATATTTTAGAATAAAGGCCTGTCATGGCGGAGGAGGCGGCTTTTGCTCCTCTAGAGAGAAAAGCCATGCTGCCGTCCTTATTCCCCCACCAGACTCGGTAGTCTGTGTGTGTGTTTTAATTCATCCACAATGACTCAGACACTGCTGGCCGGTGTCTGCCTCACCTGGCATTGTCCTCCAGAACATTCTGCCAGGAGCTTGGGCATCCAGGAGTCTTCAGCTGCCATTAAATCGAGCTGACAGACCTCTGCACATAGTGATTTTCCAAAAACAACACCGCTGGTCAGTGGGGCAGCGATGGCCAGAGCCTGAGCACCGGCCAGTCAGAGGGCGTGTGCAGTCGGGCCCGGCGGCTGGAGCCCCGGGAGACGCCAAAGGAGGGGCTGGACCACACCACCGACTCTCTCCAGCGAGAAGGCAGACCTGGAGGTCGACCTTGTAAAACCGGGAATGGTAGTAACGACCTTCGCTCCCTGCTGGTGTGTTAAATGTGACCCGGGCTGTGGACCGGGGTCTCTTACCTGTCACAGCCTGGAGGAGCTGGTGTGCGTGTCACACTCTCAGGATGGCAGCAGGGACGCGTCAACCCCCTGCACCCCTGGCACCGTCACCCATGCAGGGGCAGCCCTGCCGTGGGGCCACCTGTCTGCTGTGCCGGGTGCAATTTGGGCCACCAGACTGTCACTCCCCCTGAGACTCAGAGCCGCAGCCCGGGCTCGGCCACCCTGCCCTCAGCGCTCGTCCTGAGTGGAAGGAGCCGACCTGCTTCCTCTTCTGCTCCGGCCGTTTCTCCCGGTCGTCTGAGCCCCATGGCAGATCCGCCGCTGGGAGCCTGTCCCCTGGGCTGTCCATCCCCCATGCCTCTCTCCCTCTCCCTCTCTCTCTCTCTCTCTCTCTCTCTCTCTCTCTCTCTCTCTCTCTCACACACACACACACACACACACGCCGCTCTTGGTCCCAACTGCCTCCCTCCTGCAGCTCCAGCCCTGCCCCCTCCCCCCCCCACCCCCGTCTGCCTGGCTGCACGTATTTCCATCCCTACCTGGGATGTAATTTTCTGGACTTTGCTTCTACAAGCCAATCCATCATTCCAGGATTAAGCACTATTTATGCAAAGATTGCCTTTGTCACTCATTCTGCCTCACTAGCTTTCAGCCAGAGGTTGCTGCCCAGGCCTCAGGGGGCCACACGGCCCACACCGTTCTCCTCCATCCACTTCACAAGGCTGGAGAGGCGTCTGCCCGGAGAGGCGCTCTGAGCGGGACTTCCCAAAGCTTGTAGGGCCCAGAAGGCGCCCTCTCTTCCTCATGGACCAGGGTCTCAGGAGACGGGGAGGCGCTTTCTGAGGCCGGGAGGGTGGCCGGAGGGAAAACCCAGACTGAGGGCAAAGGCAGCTTCCCTGGGGCCTCTGGGTGACACCCCCAGGTAGGACACCCGATCCATGGGGCCCCTCCAGCTGGGGAAGCCGCCTGGTGTGGCGCCGAGCTGCGAGGAGGGGGCTCTCGGGGCTTGGAACAGCGACAGCCAGGATCACACTCGGAGGCTTTTAAGAGGCGGCTGCGAATGTACCAGCGTGCTCACGCCCACCATCGACAGCCCGCGCCTCAGCTCCCAGCTCCGTCTACAAACGTCCCCAAAACCCCACCCTGCCCAGACCTCTTCCTGCACAGCGTGGCGTCGAGCCGGAGAGCCCCGGGCCAGCTCCGTCACTTTTCTCCTCCGACGATGCAGCTTTCTCGGACGCCAACGCTCACCCCGTAGGTGCCTGCTCTGTGCTGGGCTCTGGGGTCAGGTCCACACCCTCTGGAGTGTCTGTGTCGGTTTGTCAGTCTGTCTGTCATCACGGCAGGTTTCCAGCGGGGACCTGCTTCTTGCCGTCTCCCCACTGCCCTGGAACGCACGAGAGCATTCCCGTGGCCGGGGTGCCCTGGGGAGCTTGGCACCATGCAGACGCCCCCCCCCCCGAGGCCTGGGGGAGCCTGGGAGATGCCGCGCTCCCATCTGAGGACCCCTGGAGGACAGCGCCCTGTAAGTCTGCCCCCTCCGCAACTGTCAGTCCCCCCCCCATGTCTCTCTGCCCGTGCCCCCTGGCCAGGCCGCCGTCCCCACAGGCTCCCTTGCTCCACCATCACCTCCGCCTCTATCTGTGGCCACAGCACGCTGCTCCTGACACCCGGAGCCCTTCCTTTCACCTCCCCACCCTCTGCCCACCGGTCTCCCTGCGCTCCTCAGCCAGCCACATGCAGCACCTTGAGCGGACACAGGCTGTAGGACCCAGGACAGGGGCAGACAGGCCCTGGGCAGCATGCGGTTCCAAGGGGCATATCATCGGAACGACTCGAGTCAGTCATTTGTCAAAGTGGAAATTGTCGCTGCCATCCAGCCCCTTGGGGGACAGGAGGCACAGTGGCCCACAGAAGACAGCAACTTGCCCCCAGCCCCCAGCTAACAAGCCACAGGGCCTGGGCGACCGAGACTGGCCCACGTCCAGCACATTCACCCTTGCCACGCCGCATCGCTCCTCGGGTGGAAAACCGTCCCCCAGCCGTGGAACCCCTGTGACAGGCAGGCCCTGGAGGGGGCACGTGCGTCGCCGCCGTGGGGTCCCCGACCTTGGAGGCACAGGCTGCCGGGCCGCCCTGGTCCCGCACAGTCTCCTCGATCTTGGGAAAGGCACCTGAGATGCCTGAGGTGTTTCACGGCGCATTCCGGGCTCACCCCTCCCGAGACGGTCCCCTCCGAACGCACGTCTCAGTGTCACTGCTTTGCACACAACAGCAGAAGCCCCGCCCCCTCGAGTTTGCAGAGGGACGTGAATTCAGTCATCCTTCATGGGCCGCTTAACTGCGCGTCTTCAATAACGATTTACAAAACACGTTATTCTTGCTGACACCTTCAGGGCCTGTTTTGCATCACAGATCAGGGGTTTCACTGCATTGCATTCTGGGTATCACCCACAAACAGGAAAACCGGGAGAAACCTCCCCCCCACCCCCCAACCGCCCCCGGCGAAGTCACGGAGGGCAGGGGAGAAACCTCTGCTAACCGTCTTCCCTGACAATCGCTCCAGATCCCGAGGGCCGCTCCGGGCCTTTATTCCCGTCTAATCGCTGTGATTTCTACTGCCGGAGCTGAGCTGAGCGTTGGATAAAGGCTTCCCTTCCGGGAAATTTAATTTAATTCAAAAGCTCTCCCCGGGGTCAGCGTGACAGCAAAGCAGGAGGCATGTCCAGCGTGCCCTCCACCCCGGACCCGGAGGGCTGTGGGCTGGCCCCTGCTCCCTTAGAGAATTGGATTTCTCAACACACTTCTGTGCCTCGAGGGAAATGGAGTGAAGGGCACACTAATTATCACGCCAGCCATGACCTAACCTCTTTGCAAAGTTTGAGCGGAGAAAGAAAGAAGTCCTGAGCACACGTAAGAAGAGGAGCATTGTTTGGGATTCCAGCCCACGGCCCGCCCAGCGTCCCAGCGTGTCGGGCGCCAGCAGCTGCCCATCCCCACGCCCGTCACTAGGAGCGACTTCTCCTTCTTCCCTGCCCCCTGGCGCCCCACCGAATACCACGGGGAGTCCCGCCCCCTGCCCAGGCCCGTGGATGTTGGAGGAAGAAGGGCCCTTGGGACCGTCTTCATCCTCTGCTGTGAGGGAGGAGTTCATGGGGCCGCTGGCTCCCTCTGGGCCTCCGGGGGCCACCGCGGACCCCCCGAGGGCGGACCTTGCCCACGCAGGGCAGCAGCAGGTGGCCCCTCACACCCCGGGGTGGAAATGACTGGCATTAGCTTAATGCCTCCTTGAAATCCTGCTTCCAGCCAAGAAGATCACTGATCCATCATCCGAGACGCTTTCGCCTCCTTCCACGCGCCCGGCAGGAGCGCCTAATGGGACGCAATGCCGGGCCCTTCACGGGGCAGCAAATTGCCCTCCAAGGCCAAGTCTAATGGGGCCGGTGATCACAAAAAAAAACGCAGGAAAGGAGGGTGGATGGGGTCGGGGGAAGGACGGAGCAAGGAGCGCGGCGCTGACCCCCAGCTCAGGAGCCCCCAGCAGCCCCATGGGAAGCGGCCGGCGCCGATGGCCAGGGTGGCCCGCTGTGCTCAGCCTGAGTCTCAGCCTCGACGGCTGTGTGGTGTTTCTTTGCTGGTGTGTGAGCTGAGGTCCAACGGAGCCCCACTCAGGGGCTGTGGCTTCTCACTGGGGTTTCAGAAGTCTGCGCCTCCGTGGAATCTTTCTCTCCAGAATAAATACCCCGCTCCCCAGAGAGCTCCTCCGCCTGTCGGGTCCAGCCACGCCTGGGCAAACAGGTCTCATCAGACACCCGTGCGACGCGGAGCAGAGGGCCACCCACTGGCATCGCCCGTGGAAGCCCGGCTTTCCAGGACAGCGTGGCCTCCACTCTGGCTCTGGCGGTGCTCCCCTTCCTGAGTTTGCCTGCCTTGCACTTGCCAGAAGTCTTGGCGGAGACGCACTGAGGAGCAGATGGGAGGGCTGCCGGGTCTCTGGGGCAGGAACAGGTGGCCTCGCCTGCCCTCGGCCACCCCGCTTCCAGCCTGCTGCCCCCTCCATGACTCCCCAAGGCTGCCCACAATCCAGAGCCTTTCATTCTGCTGGTTCGGGCATTGACTCCGCCCCCTGGCCTGTCTCCCTCGGGGGCTGGGACGCCCCCTGCAGCCAGTTCCACAGAACTGCGCGCCCCGAGCCCTCCTCCATGTCTGCAGAGATCAATCACAGCAGCTCCTCATCACCTGACGTATATTCCTGCATCACTCAGGTCCCATCCACTAAAGGACACGTCTGTTTTAGGCCTTGGAGCACAAGGGCGAGGCCCGCAGGCCTCCGTCCGCCTGGCCGTGGAGTCTGCATATTGTGGTCAACAGACACACGCCCGTCACATTGGCATGTGAGCTGGTGAGGAGGCTCCAAGGGGACACAGACGCAGGAGGGGTCAGGCACGGCCGGGGGAGGGCAGAGGGGCGATTTCCGAGAGCGAGATGAAAAGTGACCAAGGAGGGGCCAGAGTGACACTGAGACTGTCCAGAGGAAGAAGGTTCCAGCAGAGGGGACAGGAAGGGAGGAGAGCCGAGGAGGGAGGCCGTGGCAAGGGGTCCCAGGGCCACCGGGGTGGGGTGAGAGGGCAGGAGTTCGCGGGCCGGCAGGGGCCGGGTGGGAGGAGGGGGACCTGATCTGTGTGACCGGCCCCCGGCCCCGGCACGGGCTGTGCTGAGTCCAGACTGTAGGGGGCGAGCATGAGCGGAGGGCAGGGGCCCTCGGAGGGCACCCCAGCGACGCAGGTGGGAGAGCATGGAGCACGGGGACAGGCCCACGGACGAGGGACGGGAGATGGATTTTGGGTGCTGGGAAGAGCAGTCCCTGCGTCCACACCCCTGCCCTCCTCCGTGGTTTCCGTCACCTGCGGTCCACTTCGGGGCGAAGACGTCCAATGGGAAGTTCCCGGAATAAGCAATTCCTTAGTGCGGGCCATTCTGCAGGGTGGGCTCCCACGCAGCCCTGCTCCGTCCAGCCTGGGACTCGAATCAGCGCCTTGTCCAGGGTCTCCACGCCATACACGCTCCCCCACCGTCAGTCACTGGGTGTGGGGGTCGGGGGTCAAGCTGAGGGTCGCGGCACTGCAGTGCCAGGTTCGGCTGACCCTTGTTCGACTCCACGTGCTTTTGGGCCACTGCCCAAAGCTGTCCCTGTGACTCGTATGATTACAGTATGTTGTTAGAATCATTCTATTTTATTATTAGCTTTTGTTCTTACTCTCTTACTCAATTAAATTAAACTGTATCGTGCGTGTGTGTGTGTGAGAG
>PVKU01011543.1:0-42468 GCA_004027475.1 Anoura caudifer | reverse complement strand
TCCTCCCATCTCTGTTGGTTCTCCATGCAGCTTTCTTCATTTCACTTATTGTAGCCTTCATTTTTTCATCTAATTTGTGAGCAAAATCAACCAATTCTGTAAGCATCCTGATTACCAGGGTTTTGAATTGTGCATCTGATAGGTTGGCAATCTCTTCATCGCTTAGATAAATTGGCTCTGGGGCTTTGATTTGTTCTCCAGTTTGAGCCAATTCCATTTCTGTTTTTTTTTTTGTTTGTTTGTTTGTTTTATCTAGTCGCAGCTGTTACGTAGTGAGGGGTGGAGCCTCAGGTGTTCCCCAGGGCGGGACAGCCCGGTGGCTGGGTAGTGACGCTGTATGTGGGGGCGGGGTCTGAGAGGAGATAATGCCAGTTGCTTTACTCTCTCTCAGATTCCAGTCCCTTTCACCGCTTCCCCTTTGCCTGGATTATCCGCACGTGAATGTGGGACCACCCAGTCAGCCAGCTGCCTTGTGCGGCCTCACTGGTTCTGCACAGTTGCTGCCCTGTGTCCGGGGTCTGCTAGTTGCCACCTGTGCACCTGGGGGCTGCCAGCCGCTGCTGCCTGCGTGCCCGGTCCGCACCTCCGCTTTTTCCTGCCGTGACTCCGCCCCTCTTACCGGTCTGGATGAATTGTTGTTGGACTTCCAAACAGTTTGATTTTCTGAGATCTGGTTGTTTTCTTGTTTCTAAATCTTTGTTGTCCTTAATTTGGTTGTGAGAAGAGGCACAGTGCGTCTGCCTATGCCTCCATCTTGGCTGGAAGCCTACACTTATTTTGTTACGTTTATGTTTAAATATTTTATTTTTGTTGATGCTATTATAAATGAAGTTATTTTCACAATTTCTTTTGCATTTCCATAATTGGTGCTATATAGAAATACAATTGATTTTTGTATATTTTTCTTGTACCCTGCAACTTTCCTGAACTTATTAATTAGTTCTAATAGTTTTTTTATTGGATTCTTCAGGACTCTCAATATACCAGGCCATGCCATCTGCAAAAAGAGATAGTTTTACTTCTTTTCTAATCTAGGTGACTTTTATTTAATTTTCTTGCCTAATTGACTAGGCTAGAAATTATAGTTTTTTGAGAAAATATCAGGCATCATAGGGACAATCTCCATGCCATCACTGGGTTGGGCTGTCATCTAGGATTTACTGCCAGGGCCAAAAGGGGAAAAGGGGAAAAGGAGAAGGTAGGAGGGGGAAAAAGTGAAGCAAGAGGAGGGAGACAGAGAGGAAGGGGGCAGCTGGAGGAGGAAGAGAAAGAAAAGAACAGGAAAAAACTAAGAGTTGGCTATGTTACCATAGCTTAGTGAAGCCTTCCATTTCCTTTAAGTAAAGTAGAACGTCAAATCCATATGCAGGATGGGCGGCTTTAGAGAAAATCGCCCCAATCTGGCAAGTGGCTTAATGTAGAGTTCCCTATAGAGAGTAGTGATTTTGTCCTTGTTGGTAAATTTGGGCCAGGACTAGAAGGCGCAGCATCATTTGTGTTGCTGCTTGTCCTTGGCCAGTGGTGATAATCTATTTGTAGGTGAGGGGTAGCCATGAAGAAGTAACCAAGGGGAATGCATTTCAATCTAAATGGCTGTACTACAAACTCTGTTCTTTGCTGAGTACCAAAGGTAGCTATGAGGATCACTGATTTGTGATTAATTTGTCCAGTCTCTGTGTGAGGGTGCTTGTTTTAGTTGGAATAATCTAATGGCAGTTGGATCCAGAAAAAAGACTGCTATTCAAAAGCAGTATGCTTTTTCAGAGGCTTTGGAGTTATAAGTAAATATTCTTGGGGGATATGACTTTTTCAAGAGAACAAATCAGGGAATGCACATGTCAGGATGCAGTCAGCACAAGGCTGTGAACTGGGCCACCTCTGGTATAGTAAGAGGCAAATGGGACTTAAGGAAATGGGCTGGCTTAGAATTATGAATCACTGAGCCCATTTCTTATAGTGATTAATGATGAATCACTGTTTTAACTTTGGATGAAATAATAGGCTGCATCTAAGGAGTTTCATTAATCATCATAAGAATTAGGCCTGTGCCAATTCATTATTGCAGAGTCGACATGTGCTGAACAGTTGAGTCGAACGAATTTCAGGAAGGGGTGAACTTTAGGCAAGGGCTGGCTTAGAAGAATGCAAATGTTAGGGGTTACTCTCTCCTGAATGGGTGGGGATGTGGGAGAGGAGAATAGATCCTATGCTGTCGTCCCTCATGTGAACTCCTCCTCTAGAAACTTAACAAAACACCAACTGCAAAGTCTTTCGGCTTTTTGGTATTCAAGGGCATGATACAATAGATAACATATATCATAAAATCTGATACTTTTATCTGTTTTTCACTTTGCATGTTTCATGTGACTAACCATCACATGAAAGTGATTAACAAGCTACCGCACACTTGGATTTCAGCAGGCATGAAAGCAAGCAAACCTACGCCATTGCTCTTTGAAGAGCAAATTCAGCTTCACAAAGTTTCTACAGACTTATTATAGATAATGAAAACTTTAGCTCCAGGCAACAGAAAGAAGGAAAGCAGTCCATAAACCCAAAGAGTCAGGCAGGATTCATGGTTTGGCCAAGTTTGGTTAAACAACTGTTTAACCAAAGAGGGTTAAACAGTTATTTCAACAGACTTAAACTGATGTGCTTTAAAGACATATATACAACATACATGTCTTTCTTGCAGTGGCCAGAGGTGGTGGGAAATCCAAGAGAATTTCATGTAGCCCTTATTTCCTGCAGCTGTGATTTTGATGGAGTAGGAAACATTTCATCCAAGTTACAAAATAGATATATTGTTATGTTTTGATGTTATTAGCTCTAGTAATTTTTAAGAATAATGAAGCATATTTAAATCATCATTTGAAAACTTGGGTTGTGCTGTACAATGCAGAAGTTTTTTGGGGGGTTCAAATCACAAGCATATGAATTTTTGAAGGAAAATTAAGGATTGGATGATAATTTTAAGTTCCTTTTATTTGAAAAGACTACTTATAATAGAGATATTTTTAAAGTATAGATTTTTTAAAAGTAGTTTTATCAGTACTTTTAAGAAGAAAAAAGAACAAAGGAATTTGAAAATAAACTTGAATCATTTAGATGTACCTATAGAGATTACCCTCACATGTGTACAAAGCCCCAATTTTGCGTAAAGCTTCTATCATTGCAATTTAATAGCTTCTCAACTGAGTTCTCTGACCCCAGGCTCTTTTTCATTCAGTGTGGCTTTTTTATACTCCTGGAGAGAATTTCTTACAACAGAGACCATACCTGATTATCGCCTTACTTAAAACTCCAATGAGGGAAATAGGAATGGTCCCCACCTCCCGGGGTCTGGGTATCTGAGAACACAGGAGTGGAGGATGAGACCACGGTGGCAGGGCCTGGCCAGGGTCACCGAAGCCTGTCTACACACCAAGCACCATCTGCGCTCTGAGTAAGGTCTTGCGAATGCTTATAGAGATTGTAATATGTACATGAATTATTAATTTCAAGGCATACATTGCTACATTTATATATATATTTTCGTAATCATATGATTTTAAAAATACAACTATTTGCATGTAGAAGGTCAGTGAAGATTTTTTAAAACTTTATAAAGGGATCTTATGCTCCCCAAAAAGCAGGAATCAGCAGCTGCAGGACCAAGTACAAGCTTTTTGTCCTGGACCACATGCCCCATCACACCCTGACTGGACCCATAGGATCCTTTGAGCCCAATCCTTCCAGTTTTAGCTCTTTCTGCCCTTCACCCCCCACCCCAGCTCTCTGTTTGCCCTCAGGGTTCTTCTTCTGGAAGTCACTGTAATTCTCCCAACGGGGATTTTTTTTTTTTGCTTCCCTCTGCTGTTTCATCTCAGCACTTGTGTGTTCCTGTCTACTAGACTATTTTTCCTATCATGCGACTATTATTTGTCTGTCTGCCTACCCTGTCACACCTTCTTCCTGGAATCTCTCTGACCTGCTCTCCAGCAGAGTGAGGATTCTCTGCAGGCACTTGCTTAAGGTTTGTTAAGCTGAACTACACTTTAAGTATGAAGCCAGTGTCTGAATTCAAAGGTGGTAGGAAAAGGCTGCAAATGAAACTCTCTAAAAAACAAAGAACAGAACATGAACACAAGCACATCAACAGTAGGTGGGTGGCTAGCTGTCAGTCCTGCCAGCCAAATACAATATCTTCAAAAGGGTTGAAGAGACGGCACCCAGGAAAGAAAGCCTGGTATTTAAAAAGCACTTAGAATGAAGACTAAAGCAGGTTGTGGAAGCCTAAACCAAAAAACAATCCTGGAAACAGGCTTTCAGACGAAGGCTGGGCTTGAGCAGGCACTCAGTAGGGTGGGAGGATTAGCGACTGGGGACAGGAGCCCAGAGCCAGGGCCTGCACCGCATACCGCAGGAGCTGCTGGCGCCTCCTCGCAGGTGGTGGATGGTGTTGAGGCCTTGGAGCCCTGGGCAAGCTGACAAGCAGCCCAGGTGCACATGGCTTGGACCAGCTGTGCAGAGGCACTTAGCCATGTGGAGATGCCTGATTTTCTTCCCCTGTGCACAAAGGAGACACAACTATTGAAATCTTCCTTGGTTAACTCCCAGGTACAGCAGCTAATAGATAAGAATCAGCCTGGCTCTGCTTTAAGGGACTTTCCATTACCTTGAAAAGAAAAGACCAGGCTTCCCTAGAGGGGAGTAGGGGAGCAGGTACTCAGTACTGGTGGGAATGAATAGATGCATGAGTGAGTGAATGAATGAGCAAGCGGTGAGCACAACTCCACAGCTCCCTGTGATAGCATGCCTGACAAAGGGCTCAGTGCTTCACAGCCCTGAATTTTTGAGAAGGCTGTTTTGGGAGGACATATGGAAGCGGGCCAAATGCCTCCCTTTCTCATTTCCCCGTGCGATTGTCCTAATGGATTTTGGACGCTTTGATAAGCTATGTCCCTCTTACCCTGACGGGGAAAGCAGAACAGATAAAGACTAGGAGGATGATTTGAACTCATAAAGGCTGATCTGCAAATTAGAATGAGACATGATCTATCTAAAGACCAGGCAGAATTCAGGTCAGAAGATCCCCTCTTCTCTGAGGAACCCATTTAACAATATTCTTGGTCTATGAGGACTGACCAGAGCTGGTAGATGGTTCTCCATGGACAGGAGTGTTGCTGTCTCTTTGTCTGAGCCTCCCACTGCCTAGCTCAGCGTTATTAGACCCAGCAACGTCATTGGCTGAACTGAACTGAAATGACATTTGAGCTGCTTTGGAAATATTCTCCCATTCTTTGCAGTTTTCAGAGTTTGAGCTACTGACTTTTCCTTTGGATTGGGTGAAATTGTGAACTGACCTGTTTATATGTACTCTGGTTATTTATAAGCTGAATTTAATTCATTCAACAAATGTTTACTGAATGGTTACTCTATATCAGGCACTGCTCCAGGGAGCAAAACAGACAAGAGTTTATGCTCTTTTGGGTTTTATATTCATTGCAACAAAAAGCTGCAATATTAGTTGCAAATTTCCCCTTTATGTCAAAAGGAGGGACGCTTGATAGGTACCTTTCTTTGCCATTCGTTGCATTATGTTGACTGACGACTTAGTTGATTTGTAATTGTGGTATCCAAAGCTCTAGGTGGCTCCTCCATAGGTCTCTATTGCAATCTCTTGTTCTGTTTTTTTTTGTGTGTGTGTCTCTATCTGTGTGTTTGCGCATTTGTCTATATATACACAGACTGAGATAACAACTTTTATAAGAAAAAAGTGAAAATAACACATTATCATTCTTACATATGTAGGCATATATAAGACTGTTAGAACTTCCAAGAAATCTTCTAAGACCCAATCAGGCTAGATATTAATCCTAATACAGGGTTCGGTATTTTCCTTTGACTTTGTTGCTCCTTTCCAGTTACCACCCTTTCAGGGATGTGTCCTTGTCCATCTGTTATTACAGACTTAGCCTTGAGTGTGGGGCTCACTGTTTAGAAGGCTCATTTTCATTTAGAGGGAGGGAGCCTTGCTGAATCAGGAGCCTAAGGGCATCGCCAGTTTGGCCCTGGCATTTCAGTTTGCTAATCTCTCTTGTTTCTAGGCCCCATTGCCTGAAGCGAGAAAGAGCCCAACCTGCAAACTCAGAGAGCACCTTACTCTGCTCCAGGCCTCATTGGAGGGAAAGGGGTAAGCAGGGAGTGTTCCATCTTTTCTGGAATTCACCTAAGTCATTTTCTAATACTTGGGGTTTCTGCCCCTTGGCTAAGTCTTGGCTGAGGACCTGGTGTGATGGAGACAGTGACTCCAGGGGTCCCAATCAGGGTGGCTGGTGGAGGGCACTTTGGCTGCCGGTCCTGTTGGGTCCACGTTCTGCTTCTTCCAGTCATTTCTCTGTGATGTCCCACTTTCCTCATTAGAGTATAAGGAAAATTCTGCTGCATTTAGAGAGTTGTTCAAAGTCTAAATGTAGTAATTTCCATGAAAGAGCCTGCCTCTTGTGAGCTATTTGAGCGGATGGTGTTGAGTGTTCAGTGAGGGTTGCCAAAGTAAGCAACTAAAAATACAGGATGCCCCATTAAGGTGGAATTTCAGATGAAAAATGAATATTTCTTAGTTATAATATAATGCATAAATACAGCAAACTATAATAAACTATATATAAAATATAAATATATAGATATGTCAATGTAAATATTTCAGGACAAATACTGTATGGGGTATACTTATATTAAAACTTATTCTTTGTTCATCTGAAATTCAGATTCAATTTGAGGCAACACTAACCCTGCCTTCTCCCCTCACTGGGCCTATGTACCCTCTCCCAGCTGTTGTGAGTGTTCCCTGCTAATGGCCCCCACCTGCCCTACCTGTTGGGGCCTTGGCTGAAAGATGTGTGCATATGTGTGTGTGTGGGGGGTGTGTGTGCAGGAGTGGGGGCACCTCACAGGGAAAGTTAAGGTTCCTTCCCTCCTCCCTCCAAAGGGGGTAACCTGTGGCTTTGACTGACTCATAGAGTCACAGAAGGCAGGCCCCCTTTCCTCCTGGAGGGACCCCATCTCCGTGCTGTGTGCTGCAGAGCTGACCTAGGGGGCCAGGAGGAGCCAGGTTCCAGCCAACACCACATCCTGCACCTTGGTCTCCTGCTCACTGCTGCTTCTCCCTCCCATTCTGAGCCTGATCTCTCAATCACTTCACAAGAATCCCTGTCTCAAGACCTGTCTTAGGTTGAAAACCAATCTAAGACAGCTATTAATGCATGTGGATTTTTCCCCCTTCCCGTACAAAGCTGTGAAGATCTGTAAAAATAAATTGAATTCTTTTGTTAAAAAAAGTCATGATGCTTAAGAGAATGTATTCAGATATTATATACAACTTTTGCTGTGCAAAAATTAAAAATTCACAAGCACTAAATAATAATATCATACTTTATCAGATTATTAACCCTCCCTGTGTAAAAGATGGTTGTATGTGTGATGGTGAAGGCTCTCCCTTCACCACCAAAGCCAGATGTTCTTCTTTCTTCAAAAGGCTCTATCATTTTCCCAAGTGAAGGACGATGACTCAGCATTTTCTTTGTCGTCATCTTCTTCTTCTTCTTCTTCTTGCAGTTGACTTTCGATCTAGGTGGATATGTTGGATGTGTATTATCCTTCAGATTTAGCCACCAAAGAATTGGGAATGAGAAAGAAACAGCAAACAGCATCAATTTGTGGTTTTGTCTTTTACATTTAACCTTCAATTCAATTGAAATTTCTTTTAGTTAGCAACTTGTTCTATCTCTATTGATTGATCATTTCCACATGGACTTGAATGCTACCATGAAATGTATTTGTTTATACATGGGTCGATTTCTGGTCTTCTGTTCTATAAATCTTTCTGCCTAGTTCTTTGCTGTGGTGCACTATTTTAATTACTGTGGCTTTAAAACATGTTTTAGGATACAGAAAATTGAGTCTTCCCTCATTAGCCTGCCTTTCTAATTTGTTTTTTTAAACTATTGGCAGTTATATATTCATTCTACCAAATAAATTTTAAAATCAATTTTATAGGTCTCAAAATATTTCCTTGAAATTTCTATTGAAGCTGTATTAAATTTATAGATTATTTTGGAGACTAAGCATTAATTATTGCCATAAAGTGTCTCCAATTAGTAGAGTCCTCTTCTAGTAAACTCAATTCTAGTAAAGTTTCTTCAAATTAGTAATGCAGATTTCATTTTAAATGTCACCTAGGAATTTTGTGGTATTTTGATATTATCCATATGATTTTCTCATTGTATTTCAAATGTCTTTGCAGAAAAGCAAAGAGAAAAAATAAACAAAATTTACAATCCCACCTCCTAGTGTGACCAGCATTATTATTTTAGTGTAAAGTTCTCATGCTACACACACAAACACACACACACAGGTTCATATTTTTTTCTCTGATTGTTCCTGAATTCTTAGAATAAAACCTACTTGAGCATAGTCTATTAGTTTCATTAATATACATTGATTAAATCTAGTAACAATGTAGAATTTCATGCATTTCTACTGTAGGTGAGAACCAGCCTATTATTTTTCTCTTTTTCAGTATTTTCTTTGTAGGATTTTATATCAGGGCTCTGCTATGTTGATGAAATTATTGCAAAGCTTTCTACTTTTTGTAAACTTTGGAAGAATTCAAATAGGCAGAGAGATTACTTGTTCTTTAAAGATTTAAAATAATTAGCCAGTTAAAGCCTTATAGGCCAATACTACACATGTGTTTCCATAAAAGATTAGACATGAGATACTTGCTGCCTCACTTTTTCAAAAGATTTAGAGCGGAGATAAGTAAGAGACGGTCTCAAAGATGTGAGAGTATGAAGATGAGAACTCTGCTGAATCCCTGGTTGGAAAAGCAACAGAACCAGTGTGACCTGCTGTTGGGTCCTGGTGTCACCAGCAGGTAACACTGGGTTAACCTCTGTGAGTTTCCTTTTTTAATCTGTAGAATGGGGATAGACATTCCAGTCTTCAGAGAAGTGATAACTGAATAAGCTGTTTCTGTGGGAATCTTTGGAAGGTTCTGGCCACCAGCAGGAAGTTTGGGATGCCTAGCTACAGAGAGCAGTGCAGTTTGGGAAGATATTCTGCACGGCCTGCTACCCTGCTCAGCACCTGGAGAATGAGCAGCTCTGGGAGCACAGGGGCCATGGGCTGGAGGTGGGTGGGTGTGGAGAGAAGGCGGCCCCAGTAGTCGATACCACTCACGAGGCAAGCCCTCAGCTCATCTGAGAAGCAGAATGAGCCAGGTACCCCTTGGTGGGCTGACAGTGTGGCCCCTGAGCACATGGGGACATTTTCTGGGGACCCATAGAACTGCACTGCAGGGGGCTTGTGGGACAAAAGATCTTTGTGAGCAGCAGAACAAGAACAGGAAATTTGGGTTGATGTTGTAAGAGTGACTTGTTTATACTCACAGGCTGCTGAACCCTTGGGAATGTCCAGATAAAACAAACAATGTTTTGAGTGGTGCAGACGAGTCAAACTTAACTGAGAGCAAAAGTGAAAAAGATAATTTGTGAGGTGGTGGGGGGAGGCCAAGCCACGTGGAAGAAGCCTAACTTAGACTTGAACTCGCTCACTCAGTCTGAGGGAAGGCAGCTTCTTGTTGCATTATCCGGGAGTTCACCCAGCCATCCATAATTCACTCCATCCCTGCAAAAGAGGGAAAGGCCCCCAAAAACCTAAGTTGGCCTCAGGAAGTTTTTCAAGAAAACAAGTTGCAGGGTCGGCAGCCATGCAGCATGTCATTACCTGGAAGGGATACCCCGGCTTCAGACACCTGCAGTGTGCCTCAGCTCCGCCCACCACAGATCCCGCTCACAGGGTGACATTCCCCAGTCAGGGGGAGGAGGCTGTGGTATGTCCAGTGAATTTGGTTTCAGAAGCCAAGAAAGTACATGGTGCACGTTGACAACAGACAAATCTGAAATCCCTTTCCAAACTACAAGTTTATTTATTCTATAATTTGTGTAATGGTTTGATATGACAAAACTTTTACTTTTAATTCTTATCCATACAGAAAACTAAGTTATCCCAAACTGCACAGTTCAAATGTTGTCAAGTAAAACAAAACAAAACAAAACAAAACAAAACAAAACAAAAAAACGAAGAAGAAGAAGCAGCCAACCAAAGCACCGAAGGCCTCTGGTATCTAACATTTGCTGTTGAACAAATGTGTTTATCCTTTGCACCAGGAGCCAGCCAACTTTTTCTGTAAGGAGCCAGGTAGTGAATATTTTAGGCTGTGTGGGCTTGTTGGAACGACTCTGCACTGTCCTTGGGATTTGGAGCTGTCACAGGCAACGCATAAATGAACGGCCATGGCTGTACTCCAGTCAAACTTCATTTATGAATAATGAAACCTGAATTTCATGTAACTTTCACAGGCCATGAAATATTCTTCTTCTTGTGTTTCTTTTCAATCATTAAAAAATCCAAAGCCACTCTCAGTTTGCAGGCCATACCAAAACAGGCAGCTGACCAACACAACAGCTCACCCACCCCTACTTTATCCACACAAAACACTGACTTGCTTTATGGTCCAACACACAGTCCTTTGGGAGGACCAACCCCACCCAGAGAAATAAACTTAAATAGCAGAAAGAGCTTGATATGAATTCAGTAAAGCGCCATTTATGGAAGTTGCCCAGAGAGCCCTCTGAATTTTGAGCTACCAGGGCCTTCCACACAAAAGCTCTCAGGTAGTTGCCTTAACAGAAAGGAAAGGAAGAGCAGATTGCTAAATGAGATGCTCTTGCAGTTAATGGTTCAAAAGAAAAAAAAAATTGATGGTCAAGTCGTTTTTTTGTATTGATAAACTTAATGTTTATCAACAAGCTAATGCTGCAGAAATTTCTTGAGCAAGATGTTTAAAATACCACCTAACACATCATTCTGAGGTTTAAGAAAAGATGGTACACAAAATGAGTATTTACCAAGAGTTCTAGAATGGCCGAGAGAATTCTTGGTATAGGAGATATCTTACAAACATTTTAAAAAATGAATAAAATTCTCAAGTCACTGAATAGAACATGCAGCTCAATATTTAAAAAAAAACTAAACAAACAAAAATAAAAACAAAAAGCTTCCAGTGTTTTCATGTTAGTATAAGATAGCACTGGAAGATATGAAACATCTCTTCACGCTCTTAAAAACCACATGCAATTTCCTGAGTTGTCGTTCTTTGACCGCTGAAGGGGTTGGACTCGGTGAGTTACTCAGGTGGCTGTAGAACATTTCCAAGCAGACGGTTTTGGAGGCAGCGCCACCGTGTTGCAGGGCCCAGACTGCGGCAGGGCAGAGCCCTGGGCTCGGGATGCGATGCTGGTACCTACCCTTGGGTGGCTTCGGATGAATTACTCTAAATTGTCTGTCAGATGGGGCTGATAGTAGTTAGTTTTCACCATTACCATAAACCTAAATGAGATACTATGTGCAAAACATTTAGGGCAATGTCTGGCATATATATAGTAAGGATTAGAAAAAGGGCAGCTTTTGTTATTTCAGCTATTAGATTTACTGTGTGTGTGTGTGTGTGTGTGTGTGTGTGTGTGTGTGTGTGTTGGAACATGTTTCAGGAAGAATTGCTGAAATGTGATTCTTTTTTTTTCTAAGATTTTATTTATTTATTTTAGACTGAGGGGAAGCGACAGAGAGAGGAAGAGAAACATCAATGTGTAGTTGCCTCTCACACACCCCCTACTTGGGATGTGACCTGGCCCCCAACCCGGGCATGTGCCCTGACTGGGAATCCAACTGGCGACCCTTTGGTTCTCAGGCCAGCACCCAATCCACTGAGCCATACCAACCAGGGCTGAAACAAGATTCTTGGAGAATCTTGTGGCACTCACAGGTATAGACACATTCTGGAAAATAAAAGTATATTCTGGACTTTGTAATTGTGTCTGAGTCCATCAGGTTTTTGCAGAAGAATCAAAACCTGAATGGAACAAAGAGGTACTGTGAATCAAAGAGAGGTGCTGAGCATTTCAAGTATGCTCTTTGCTGACTGTCAAAACAAACTATACACACAAACAGCGGGGCTGATTGTAGCAGCAACACGCCCACCCACACGCAGACATTAATGCAATCGATGTACATTCTAAGGCTTACACTTGTTTAAAGTAGCACAAAACTGAAATTCTTGAAAGTCCTAGAGCAGTGATTTTCAACTTTTTTCATCCCATGGCACATATAAACAAACTACTAAAATTCTGCGGCCCACCAAAACATATATTTTTGGCTGATCTGACAAACACGATAGGGGTCATTTTAACTCATTCATACCTGATGGCTGTTGTATTGGCTGTTGTCGTATTTTTATTTGACAATGTAAGGGAAAAGAGGTCAGTGACCCTGACTAAATACTTAGGTGTTGCATGTTTTAAAAAGTCTTGCAGCACACTAGTTGAAAATCGCCTTCCTAGAGGAAGGAAAAGATGCACGGATATGTGCCAACTTCACAGTGGGAAGTGTTGCCTTCCATAGAAAAGAATGCCAGTAAAAAAAAGACACTAAAATACAATAGCATGACAACACAGTGGAAGGTAAAGAGTCAGAACTTGTTGAGGCATTAAAATTTCCACAAGAAAAAAAAATAACCCTGAACTTGGTGGAAATCTCTTCTCTGAAGAGTCTCAGGCCTCATTCTTCATCAACAGCAGTATCCTTTTCAGTCTATCGCTGGTCTGCCTGACTTACAAAGATGACCCAGCTGAAACGAGCTGACCTGGCTCCTCTGCAGCTGCTTCTGTTCATTAGTACAGAGCAAAACAAGGAGAAAGACTGGGTCTGGTAAAGATGTTGGTGGGGCTTTGTCCGGAGCTTCCACAAACCTCTGCCATAACAGCAGAGTTACCAGGGTAGAACATTCACAATTGTTCAAAATTCAGAGGGTCTCAGGAACTCAGGCCAGCAGTTGGGTTCTTAGGAATTCTATCAGATACATTTTTTTTTTTTTTTGGCAACCTTGAGGCAAGTCTTTGGAAATTGGCTTTTGCCTCCCCTTACTTTTTACTGAATCTTATTCATCCATTTGCTACAATATGTGAAAGCCATTGCCCTAGATTAAAAACAAACAAACAAATAAACCAAGAAATGAAAGATCATGTAAAAGAGGAACATTGGTCTTCTGAATTTTCAGAAGGCCACGAAGGGGATGAAATGTTAGTACCAGAGAATGAAACATACCTGCTGTTTTGGACTAGCTACAGCCCTTTCCTGGCTCCTGCTCATTTGCTGAGAAAGGATGCTTAACTCTAGGATGACTTTAAGCACAGAAAATGTGATTTTCTGTGTTCAGTGTTACTGTTCAATATTTCTTCAGTTTGCATGTTTTTGTCTTTTTTCATAAACTAATTAAAAAGGGATGTGTAGTGCTTTAAAACGTTTTGTAGTTTGTATCTCCCTTTCTAGAAAACAAAACATTTGGAAGTAAACTCAGTCTGTAACTTGTACCATTGTTAGGTCACCTACTTTACTAATTTAGAGTAAAAATTACTGTGATTTTTTTATGACCAAAAAAAGTTACATAAAATATATTTTATGCTATCAAGCTAAAAAGTACATGGATTAAATAGATTTCAAATTGTTGCCCACATTTCCATTTTGAAACCAAGAATGTTTGGAGAGAAAAAAATATTAAATTTATTTCCCCATGATTTCAAAAATAACAGGAACTACAGGTCTGTCCAGAAAAACTCCAGCCATTGTTGATGTAATGAGAATGGTTCGCGCAACATCGATGTAACCTGACAGCCAAGGAGGGTGGACTGAAATGCACATGTGTGAACAATGATGACTTCACTGTACTGGTCAGTGGGTGGTAGACGCCATCGGGTGAGCATGTGCACTGTGTGGCAGTCACATTCAAAATGATTGATTTGAGCAAGTAGAACAATGAGTTTGCATCAAACTTTGCATTAAGCTTGAACATTCCTCCGTGGAAACTATTTGGATGATTCAGAAGGCCACAGCTATGGGCAACTGGTGATTGGCAGCTTCATCACGATAATGTGTCCATTCATGCATCATGTCTTGTGCAAAGTTTTTTGGTGAAACATCTAATCACCCAGGTGACTCAGCCCCACTGCAGCACAGATTTGGAACCCTGTAACTTCTGGCTTTTCCCCAAACTAAAATCACCTCTGAAGGGGAAGAGATTTCAGACTGTCGATGAGATTCAGGAAAATACAACAGGGTAGCTGACAGCGATTCCAACAAAAGATTTTGCGGAGAGTTTTGAACAGTGGAAGAGACACTGGAAGAACTGTGTGAGGTCCCAAGGTATCTACTTTGAGGGGGACTGAGATGTCATTGTCCTATGTACAATGTTCTTCATATCTTGTATCTTCTTTAATAAATGTTTCTATTTTTCATAGCACATGGCTGGATACTTTCTGGACAGGCCTCGTATTTCTTCTCTACTTCATTATTAGCTAACAGGAAACTTTGCTCCAGAACATTGGGGCAGAATATGCCATGCTGGTTTGGGTCACTCTCTCATAGTTATGAATTTTGAGTCAATCCGTGTTCATGGATTAAACGCTATGAGGAATGGCCTGGTGGGGTGTAAGTGGCCACAGCCCTCTCGCCCAGGCCGGCCAGGCGGGTGCTGGCTTCCACTCAGGTGTCATATGGTGCGTCTACCCTACAGCTCAGCATTTGCTTAGAAAACAGCAGCCTGATCATCGAACCAGACAAAAACAGAGTTGGAGCAAGAGTAACTGGGAAGAGGTGATGGCTTCTTCTTCCTTTAGCACCAAATGCATACAAAGGAAAAAGAACGGACTTTTGACTGAATCTTAAAGAGTTTTGAAAATGTTTTGTTCTTGCATAAGGAAGGCACAAAGACAAAAAGACTCTTAACTTTCAAAGCTCAAACTTGTCTATCTTAGAAAAAGAAAAAAGAAATGAATGAGGATCAATGGTTAAAAAGTCTCCGAAACTTCCCAGAAAAATATCCATGTTGTTCAGGTGAGCAGGATCAGTGTTCCTCTGTGGCAATCACTTTCACATTTAAACCTTTGCAAAGGAACCACTCTCCAAAATTCAAAATCACTGAGTAAGTTTTAAAACCATGCTTCTAATTATGGCAACAAATACATAACCAAGGGACAGGATATAGGAGATCTTAAAAAGCCATGCAAAGAACTTCATGTGAACCCCATGATTAGTTACTGGTTTTCCCCGGAATGGAATGAGTCGTCTCCAAAGTAATCACTTCTGTGACTGGACTGTATAGCATGTCTTTGTTTTAAAGCTGGTTTGTGCAAGTCTGGACAAGCCTTTCATTTCTTATAAGTAGAGCATGCTATTATCATATGTTTGATCAGAACTCGTTATTTTTAACCGCTCCTTTGTCTTGTGCCCTTTCTAGTTAAGCTTGTCTCTTTTCTCCAGCATTAAGCTGTGACATATCACTGTTGTTCTTCCAGACCCTTTAATGAAAGCACCAGACTCTGACACTTACCAGCTTGCCATCTTTGGGAAGCTGCATATGACTGCTGAGCCTGAAATCCTTCATTTGTTAGAGGGCCAGAAATCCATCTACTAATTCCTTAAAAAAATATGGGATTCCCACTAGATGTTGGGTGTCGGACGAAAACACAGCCTTACTCTTATGAAGCCTCGTGGATTATGCTGTAGTGGAGAGACGTACAAGACGTACGTGTAAATGCCACACATGCCCTGAAGTCTCGTAAGTGCCTTTGGTACCAAGTGAAGATGGGGGGCGGTAGTGATCTGTCCCAGGGGGGCCAAGAGGAGGTGGGAACGTCAGGGGACAATGGGAGAGGTGGGTGAATAGTGTTTGTGAAAGTCCTTGGCTGCTAATAATTGCAAACGATCACCTAGCACTTACGTGGGAGACACTGGGCTGGGCACCTCAGAACATTTCACCTCTTCTCAACCTGCCTCTTTGATAGTTACTATTATTATCTTTAAATGGAAGAGGAAATTGAGGCGGACAGATTGAGCAAGTCACCCAACGGGACACCCTCAAAATGACAACTTCAAGATTCTACCTGAGGCAATACAACCACAGAGTCCTGTCTTTTAACTTCCATGCCTCATCATTTCCCCCTTTCTTCTCTTTGGTTGCAAACATTCAGTATTTGTCCATGTTCCTGACGGTGGCAGCTGCGTCTACAGCTGTGCTGGTGTCTGGGGATGGGGTGAGGACTGGGAGGGAGAACAGGATATGGCAGGAGGTCCCAGTTAAGAGTCAGGTTTTACTCATAATGGGTCACTCAAAACTAAAACTAAAAAAAAAAACAAACAAAAAAAAAAAACCAACTTAAATTTAGTTCCTCTTTTTGGTTTGTCTCTTTCAGGTGATATTTCTTTTTCCTACTTAGTTCAAACTGACTTAAAAAGACATTGGTGATTTTTTCCCCCTTTAAGAGGAAAAGAACTGTGGGTCACATAACAGAGGCAAAGGGACTCTCGTTCTTGAGAGAGTTAAAATAAACAGGCAGGCAGCACATTTTTAGCTATTGTTTAAGTTCAGTCCAAAGGGATTTTCTAATCTCAAGAACTCCATTGTTTTATTCCAGGGTCAGGACAGTTTCCTACTTAGTACACAGGAAGGTTTTCTGTGAGGGAATTTAAAAAAGAGATATGCAAATATCCTGGTGAGATTAATAGGAAGACACAGCTATGAGACACACAAAATGAAATACCATGACAGATAATATATTTTAGTTTGATTTTCTACAACGTTCTATAAATGCTCTTAATTAATATTAAAGCAACAATTAATGAGAAATAGCCTTGTTGGGTTGATAAATGGAGTACAGTCTTTTTCAAGGACGTGTTTTTTTTCCTTGATTCCACAAGTAATATAGTTTATTCTGCAAGATTTAGAAATAAATGGTAAGTACACAAAGAAATGAAAGCCGCCTGCCAATCTCTAAGCTCTCGAAGCTGTCCTTGCAGATCCACTGTCGACTTTGTGGCGGTATTTCCTGCGGGGAAGGCTGGCAACACAGCGCAGTCTGACTTCTCTCTGTCTCTTCCCACACACGTACATCACCTGACACATGGTGAGTGGTCAATATGTTTGCGATCGTTTAACTAGAATTATTATATAACTTATTGTTTCACAAAACTGGAATCACAAATTATATCAGTTTTGTGTCCAGTGGAACTGAGAGTATTAAATAAATCTTAAAATAATCATATACATGGTATTAATCAGAGTTTTTGTGTGACCGGAGCCAGATACTCGAACTCATTTAATATAAAGTCTAGGAAAATGTTTACTTTTTTGCATGGCTGCATCCAGGAGTTCAAATAATATTGTCATCACTTTCTCTCTCTTCCTCTCTTTTTTTAGCTTAGCTTATTTCTGTGTCTTTTGTTTGCATGTTGGATTTAATCTCTTCCTGCTTCACACAACCTTGCCCTAAATTGCTGAAAAGTCTCCCACTGACATTCCTACCATGCAGGATCCAAAAACAGAAAGGACTGTCCTCCTGGGCATGAGAAATGGGATAGTAGGTCACATGTACATCCTGGACCAATCACTGGGTCCTGGGGGCGTGGCTCCACTAGTGGCTTCTATCTTTTGCACTTCCCGTAGGTGGGGAGTGGGACTGCTGGTGGGCTTGAAGTGAGCATGGTGACTTCACCATATAGCACCACAGGAATGGGGCAAGAAAAACAACCAAACAAAATGGGGAATTGCTAGTGCATTAGGCAAACTGTAACTTCAGCAACAGCGTCATCTCTCTCTTAAAATATATATACATTAAGCTCTGACTGGTGTGACTCAGTTGGATAGGAATTGACCTGCAAAGGGAAAAGTGACTGGTTCAACTCCCAGTCAGGGCATGTGCCCGGGCTGTAGACTCATCCCCAGTTGGGGAGCATGGGAGAGGCAAGCAATTGATGTTTCTCTCTCACACTGATGTTTTTCTCCCTCTCTTTCTCCCTTCTTTCTCCTCTCTCTAAAAATAAATAAATAAAATCTTAGAAAAATACATTGATTCAACTCAGAAGTAAGCCTCAGATTTATAGGTTTTTAGGATTAAAAAGTATGAAGTAGAGAAAATATAAAATGACTTTTATACTATTAATTACCTTTTAACTGTAATATGCCTGATGATCTCTTTTAGAATGTTGTATATAGATTTGGTAGCACACTGACTATTTTGAGCTGAATTGGTTGATCGTTGAGATACACTACACTTTGGGACTTAAAGATTTTCTTTTCATCACACATTTCAATTGGATATTCATTATCAAACAGCGTCCTTGTAAGTCCAAACAAGTGGCCCTTCCCTTCCCCATATGGCTTTTGAGATAGGCAGTCTGTCCTATAACCATGTAAAATAAGTCAGTTTTAGCATTCTTTGCAACAGAAAGCAACTGCTGCTATGGGAGAGGACCATTCCAACTGGAGGATAAGGTGGAAGATACCTGTTCTTCAGACTATCGCCAGCAGGGCTAAAAATAATCCTTATTGGATGGGTTTTAAATATACACAGAGGAACTAGAAAGTAGCAGTTGCCTGGAGTTTTCAGTTGATTGATTTCATTAATTTTTTTGACAAGATTTTTGGCATCAGCATAAACAAATATGTGACTTCTAGAGGTCTTACCCTAAAATCGCCTAAATCTACAGCTGTTTCCTAGTAGTGGTGACAGGTTTATGCACAGGCACATCAGGTCTGAAAGAAATACTGTGGTCTCACTTACTGTAGGGGCCACCTAGGCACTGAGGCATAAGGCTAACTGGCTCTACAGACATGGGGGTCAGGTTTTACTCATTATGATCTTTCAAATGCTTTCAAATACATTACTTTCCATCTCTTCTGCAGTCAGAGCTGGCCACGAATTGGACCTGTTTTGTTCATTTGTTTATATTTTCTATTCTTCATGTATTTAAACAATTTTTAAATTAAATTTGTTGGGGTGCCATTGGTTAACAGGGTCACAGGTTTCCAGGGTACATTTCTGTGGTACATGATCTACTTGGTCCCCTTGACCCTTTACTACTTCCTCACCTGCTTCCCTCTGGTAACCGCCATGCTCTTGTCTGTCTGTGTTGGTGAGTTTCAGCTTTTCATCTATGCTTTTTCTGAAATTTGTTTTTCTCCAGGTGTAAGCTTCCTTCCTCCATACTCTTTTTTTATGACAATTGGCCTTTCTTTTTAATTGTCTCTGCGTCCTGCAATAAGATGCCCCAATGTGATAAGTGAAGTAACATGGCATGAAATCCAGGATCCAGAGGAGAAAGAGGCAGGATTGGTGCTGCAGCAGCTGCTGAGCACGGCCTCACCTGTGCCCTTTCATCTCCTCCCTGGTGCTTCTCTCCCTGTTACCGCGCTTTGGTCAGGCTTCGCATCCTGGAGCTTCACTGACACACAGACATGCTTTTGCTTTCTGTGCAGTCTGAACTCCCCTTTTTGTTCTCAGCCCAGCCCTCTGAGATCATGTTGCTGAATTGATACCTCTTATATCAAGTCACTTAGGTGACCCATTTTCTTAACATCACAAGAGTTGACCTGGTGCCAGTATGTTGTAGGAACTGATGATTGACTCACAGTCCTGTGGTTTCTTTGCTCCTAAGACAGAGTAATTCCATTGCTCCCCTCCCTCTCTCATAGTTTTTCTATTAGGATTATTGATGCTTTGGTGACTGATTTCTTTTTTATTGCACTAGCTACTGCCCAGACTTTTCCTGGATCATGCTCAGAAAGTCCTATTTCTACACTAAGAAGATCCCATTTCTGAAGCCCATTAGGTTTCATTAGAATGCTAACCTTCAGCTGATTCATTTGTTGCAAGGTAGGCTAGAGACATGCCACAGAGAGAGATGGAGTTGTTTGCAGCTAAATGGAATTGTATGGATAGTAACTCATGGTGACTGTTAACCAGACAATTTAACAGTGATTCATCACATTACCTGTCTTAGAAAGGAAGAGACACAGTGGAAAGTTTCCCTGTGGATGAATAAAGTCTGGCTATTTAAGTTGTGTAGTGATCAGAGAACATTGATTCGGGCACCTGCTACATAACTATTAAGTGGAGGAGAAAATGCTTCTGGTTCTCTGTGTCTTTGTCACTGCAGGGATTTTGACATTTACACATCAAAATATATAGCTACTTCTTCTTCCTTTAAGTATCACTTCTTAAAATGTAAGTGAGCCAGAGTCTCAACTGTTTATGAAAAATTTTAAGAGTCAAACATGTATAGAGAAGCACAATATTATTTAAGGTCACACAAAACATTAACTACCCAGAGAAATAACAGGCCAAATATAAGAAGAGAACGGTGAAGTTAATTGAAACAAGTTAATTCAGCAAGTATCGTTGAAGTTATTAGAAAATACAAGGGAGGGGGACCAAAAAAAACCAACTGTGGAATTATCTTCTAGAGGATGGGCCCCTTGTACTACCTGCTTTCCCCACTAGGTGAGTGTCCTAGGAACCCATCCGTGTCAGTGTACCAGCTGGCGTTGTTGTGAGAGGCTGCGTTCAGCTTCAGTGAACTTTTTTTTGAAGACTCTTTCAACACATTTACCCATTTCATGATGGGTGATTTATGAGTGCACCTGTCTACACTTCACTGAGTGTTCAGCAGTTTTTGACTAAAAATGGCACGACCACCGAGCTCCACCCTTCCTATTCACTCAATCTGGCCCCAAGAGACGTTTTTTGTTTCCTCAGATGAAAAAAGTTCTCAAAGGGAAATGTTTTGCCACTGTGGAAAAGGTGAAACAAAAAATGGCAGAAACACTAAAAGGCTTCAAAATCGATGGATTCAAAAACTGTTTTGAGCACTGGAAAATGTTTTGATAGGTGTATTGCATCAAGTGGAGAGTACTTTGAAGGTGACTGAAATTTAATCATGGAAGAATAAACACAATTTTTTATAAGCAAATTCTCAGTTTTTGGGGGTCTTCCCCATACTTTCTGGACCATTCCTACTGACGGCAATAGTGATTCTTATTCGTTATTCCCTTCCCCCCGGACTGGTTCTCTATTGCTCTGTCACAAGCCATGCCCAAACTTCATGGTGTCTAACGGCAATGGTCACTGTTTCTGAGGCTCAGGAATTCAGGAAGTCCCGGCTAGATTGTCCTGCCTTGGGGTCTCCAAATGGTTCCCATCAGGCAGTAACTGGAGTTGAAACCCTGGACTTAAATAGCTGGACAGCCTGGGGTTCCGCAGGCATCTCATATAGTCTCAGGGCCTCTCATCGGTCTTTCCCGGTGAGTCAGCTTGGGGTTCCTCGCAGAATGGCAGCCTCTTGCTACATGGAGCCTTAACGCTTCAGTGTGGGTGTTCCAGAGAACCAGGCAGAAACCATGTTGCTTTTATTATCCAGCTCATTTCTGCCTGACTGTCAGTCAGTCCTTAAGGCTGAACCAGGTTCAAGAGGAGGGGATACAGACTGCCACCTTTATTTTATTTTTTAAAAATATTTTATTTATTTATTTTTAGAGAGAGGGGAAGGGGGAGGGAAAAGAAGGGAGAGAAACATCGATGTGACAGAGAAGCATTCATTGGTTGTCCTCTTGAACGCATCGTGACAGGGGACAGAACCCACAACCCGGGTATGTACCCTGATGGGGAATTGAACCAGCGACCTTTGGCTTTGCAGATGATACTCAACCAACTGAGGCACACCGATCTGGGCTAGATGTGTCAAACAATTTGCAGACGTACTTTAAAAGCACAACACTTCTCTAAGACAATACTACTATATTCTTTGGATTTGAATCTAAACCGTTTTTTTTTTTAAGTAATCCTGATTCAAATTGCTTTAAAGAGTTAAAAAGCCCATATACACTGTAAAGTCCCACTGCAGATCAATATATTCAGAGACATTTCATGTACAATAGGGAGCTTTTGTACATATCAAATTGGCCCAATTCATGCCAAGCATTCTATCCACCGTTAATAAAGAGTAACAGAATGAATGAATGAATATGTAATGAATCACTTCACATATCTGTCATCAATCAAAAGAGCTCTTAAGCCAAATAGAATAGAAGCCAACAGAATGAATTATAACTTGGCATCTTGGGTGAGGAAATATGTTTCTAAAATATAATTAGTATAGCATTTGTTTTGCTTTGTTTTGTTTTATTTGTACATATTATTTAGTCAAAAGGCAGTTACACATTTCAAGTAACTGCCTGATTGGATGACAGAAGGCAGAGGGAGAGAACTTCTCAGGAGCATTAGGAGGTTCCAGGTCAAATGTTTGAAATGTAGGTGCTGCCGGGACCTCAGGGCCCTCCGAAGCTGATGAAAGGGGCATTGGAACTCTCTCAGAAGCTGGGAGGCAGTTGCCACGGGGCACTCAGTGTTCACCTTGGGCCTCTTCTTTTCTTGACAAAATCAATGCCAAGGCAGAGCCTAGGGCGTTTCTAAAATTCCATATGCTTCAGATCCTAAAAATTTCACATTCGTAAGCTTAGAAGGAATTTTGGTCCAAGCCCCATTTTAGACCTAGATGTCCTGGTTTCTTCTCTACTTCTGGGTTGGGTCTGGCTGTGCCCACCTGCTCCCCCAGGGAGAGTTCTATGCAGAGGCCATGTGCCTGAGCCTGGGCCAGGGCCGCCACCGTGGCACTTACCACCCTGGCATCCCCTCCGATGGCCTAGTGTCATGCCCTGGGGAGGTGGTTCCCATCTGCAACCCTGGGCAGGGTTATTATCATAATTGTATGTACAATTTGATATACAGGACTTTGGACATGGACATGTTTACATTTTAGGAATTTCCTGCAATGGAGAAAAAAATTCAAGACAGGAAGAGATGACTGGTAGGGACACCAGCTAAGGGGGAGGCTTCAAGTGTCAGGTGATGCAGGCCTGAATTAGGGCAGCAGCTGCGCGAGTGGAAGTTTGTGAATGTACATGAGAAGTTTCCAAAGGTGACATGTGATTGTAGGAATTGCTTTGGGTTGGGGCAATGTTGGGCTGGGAGTACATTGTGGCTGAGGTTTCCTGATTGGGTAGAAGACAATGTGACTACTGAAATGAATAGGAGGGAGGGGCTTTTGCTGGGGGGTGGGGGAAGTCTGGGAACTAGGGGAAGTTGCTTTTGGTTACAGCTCAGGTAAATGCCAAGCCTTTGTTACTGGCAGAGAAGAAATGCTGGTTAGCAAAGGGCCTTTACTTAAGGCAGAGGGTGTCCTTATATCTAGGCTTGCACAAATTGTTTCTTTACTCGCAGAGCAAGATTTAAGCGAGTGTTAGTTAGAAAGCAGAGTTTGTTTGTTTTTTTCCTTATTAAAGACCCCAGTCAGGGGAGTGAATGGGGCAGAGAACCAAAGAGAGAGCCCCAGCTCTGGGAATTGATTTCTCACAATGGCCCAGACTGGTTTGCAGCCTGGAAAAACATGAGTGAGTGTGGCCAGATGTTTCTGGAAATGGCATACACTTTGCAGCTAGGGGATTTCCTGAAGGTGGTTCTTAACAAGGGGCTCTTCCCCTAAAATCCCAGTGGGCATTTGGGTGTGTGAGGGGTAATCTGATTGTCACAGGGACTGGCCGGGTGGCACCTCTGGCATTTCACAGGTGGAGGTCATGAATGCCAAATGACCTGCTGTATTGGACACTCACAGAAAGAAAGAATTACACTCCCCACAGGAAGCCAACAGCCCTGTACTAGGACACCGTGAGGTAGAGCTGTCAACAGGCATTCATCTGCATGACCTGTGGTTCTTCAACTTTCACTCATAGGTGGATTTAATGTGTCCTCTGTAGTCAGTGAAACCAAAATGTGAGAAACCAGCTCTAAAAGGGCCCAGGCTTCTTGTCTCAGGTCTCTTTGGGAAGGAATTGGGTAGCTCAGCCAAGAGGAGCTGCTGGTGGTGACGCAAATGGCCTGGGGTTGGGGCCGTGTTGGGGAGAGGGAGCCAAACAGTCTCAGGAATTGTTCTGCTCAGGCCTGGCACTGAAAGGAGTTCCTGGGAGCTGGCACAGCACAGCCTTGGGCCTGGGAGGGGCGCTGAGGCAGGCTTATGGGGCAGGCTTTTGGCACTGGCAAATACTTGTCTCCAAGAAGCAGAGTTGCCTCAATTTCACACAAGAGAAAAGAGAACCCTTGTCTGTGTCCTTTCTTCCAGCACAGACATCAGCATCTTGTGGCACCTGTCCTCCCACATGGCATAGCTTAGGACAATTTATCAATTTTTTTCAGGAAACAAACTGTCCCCTGGGATGCTTCGTAATGAGAGTTCCGTGACTGATTTGGGGCTATCCTGGGGCCACAGGCTGCTCAGCCAGCATGAAGGCTCAGATGCCCTGAGAGTGGCGTATGGAGCTGGCTTAGCTGCTGAGTGACAGGGAGCTCCAGTGTCCCTGCTGGGACATGATGCCTGACTCCCATAAGTAAAATGATACAGAAGGGGTGGCTTGGAATGCATGCAGCGTGTCATTAGCACAAGGTGACACAGGGCATTTGGTTTCACCTAACAGGGCTGATGCATGATCCTGCTGCTGTTGTTTAGCCAGGCGTGAGATGAAGCTTTTGTGGGGTGGGCTTCTCATGCTACAGGCCTTCCTGACATAAAGGCCTGAGTGGCACTGGCCTGTTCAGGCAAAGCAGTGAGATCCTGAATGGGAGGAATAACAACTGCCAACACCTGAGCCTTGCAAGAACCAGCGTACTTCTGTTGCAGCGCAGCGGAGTTGTGTCAGGCCAAGGCTGGAGTGTTTACAAGTGTCTGAACTGTCAGCCAAGGGCCAGGGGCTGTGCTTGGTTCTGGGAACACCAAGAGGTATTGCCCTCAAGGAGCTCTTAGCCTGAAGGGAAGGCGGGCAGGAAAGCAAACAATTTCAGTGGAATTAAATACATACCATTAGAAGCAGATGTCAAAAGATATGGAGGTGGTACAAAGGAGGGATCAGCAATTCTGCACAGCAGGGCAAGGAGGCAGGGCCTGAGGAAGTCCCCAGAAGCCATGAGTGCTGGGGCTTGAAGAGTGTGTATAAATCAGTCAGGTGGACAGAGGGCGTGCAAGTGCAGGAAGGAGACACGGCGTGTACAGAGGCATAACAGTATAGAACAGCATAGGCTTGTTTCTGGAGATTGCAAGCAGCTTCTCAGGACTGGTTATAAGAGTGAGATGGTAGCAACAGGACATGGATGATCAGGCAGGGGCTAGGTCACAGGGGACCTTTCCTGCTGTGAGCAGGAGCCTGTATGTCATTTTGCAATTGAAACACCTTGAAAGGCTTTAGGCTGAGGTGTCATATAATGAGAGCTGTGTGTCCCTGCCAGGGAAGTTACTGTGCCAAAATACGTTGGCAGGATTGGGGAGGGGCAAGATTGGAACTTGTAGGGTCAGTTTTAGGAGGCTGTTTCAATGGAGATTCTTAGTGATCAAGGTGGGGATTAAGGTCGGGGTAGTGATGGGGTACACGGATGTGTTCACTGTCCCACTGCCCCAGGTAGTTCAAGGGCACTTCTGTGATACATTCAGTAGGTGAACATAGCAGGATCTTGTGGTTGCCTGTAGAATACGAGGGAGAGAAAGGCAGAGTGATGATTCTGGGGTTCTGAATTGGGTAACTGGGTGAATCATGGTGCTAACCAGAAAGGTTGGGTGTATACAGATTTTTTTTTGAAGTGGTTGGGTATGGGGAGGGCAGGGAGGAAAAGGCAGAGATAATGAGTTCAGTTGACCTTAGTTTTAGACACAGTGCATTTGAGGTGTTTATGACGTGTTCACGGGGAGATGCCCAGCAGGCAGCTGGGTATACAGTGGAGCCACATGTTATTATCATATTTAATGCATGCAGACTCACAGTTGGCGGGGAGACAGATGCAGAGAAAGGAAAAGCTAGTTGAAAGTGTTGTTCATGTCATTCTGCTCAGCAAGCCTATGCCCGGTAGAGCATGAGGTGGGACACCCCAACCTTCTACCTTCTCTGCGGTGCCCAGGGGCAGGGCCTCTCAGTGTGAGCATTGGGCTTTGTTAGTTGTGGCTCTAGAGCACGGGTTGGCCAGCTCTGGCCTGAGAGCCAGATGGGGTCACCACTAGATGGGGGCTTTCAAATGATTAAAAATTTTTTCAGAAAGAGCATTTTATGACATAAAAATTATATGAAATTCAAGTTTCAGTTTTTATAAATCCAGTTTTACAAGAACATAGTGACACCCATTGGTTTCTTAGCCATCTACGGCTGCTTTGGCAATAAAATGGCAGAGTTAACACAGAGACTGTTTTGCTTCCAGAGAATAAATATTTACTATCTTGTCTTTTACAAATAAAGTATGCTGATCCCTGTTCTAGTGCCTAGGCATGTACTGTGTTAACATACCACCAAGCACCAGCCAAGCTCAGTACGTATACATTTGTACACATGTTTGTACATACAAGTATACTGTACGTGCTTGTATAGAAAAATCTTTGTATATTTGAAAAGATTTGCAAGGGAATTTTGTTTTGCTGGAAGCCATTTTTGCCACATCTGCTGGCTTGAAAACACCTCTGCTGTGTAAATTGTCCAGGATGGAGATCATATACTTGAGAATCAATAGACTAAATGCTATGTTAGTTTCCTGTTGCTGTTGTAACAAGTCATCACTAACATAGTGGCTGAAAATGGCACAGATTTATGAGCTTGTAGTTCTGGAGGTACGAAATCCAAAATGGGCCTCGGAGGGTTAAAACCAGGGTGAAATCAGGGCCTTTCTGGAGGATCTATGGCAGCCTCCATGATCATGCCTTTCCCCACTTCTGGCAGCTGCTCCAATTCCTTGGCTCATGGCCCCTTCTTTATCCTCGAAGCCAGCAACCGTGGTGGTCTTCGTCACATCACATGACTCTGACCCTTACTCTTTTGCCTGCCCATTTCACTTACAAGGACACGAACCCATAATCCAGGAGACTCTCACTATGTCAAGGCCAGCTGATTATTTGAAACCTTAATTCCTCCTTGTCATGCAATACACGCATAGTCGCAGGTTCTGGAAATCAGGATGGAGACATCTCTGAGGGGGTCATCATTCTGCCTTCCAGAGACAGGGCTATATATTTGGGAATCAATTGACTGAGAGTAGTGTTTAAAAGCAAGAACATGCATCAGTCATGGAAAAGGCACAAAATAGAAGAGGCCAAAGGGAAAAATCCTTGATGGACACCTGGATTCAAGGGACAAAAGCAAAGGTTTCTGAAAAGGAGACTGGAATTGGAAGAGGGAAAGGAAGTATGTAATCAAGAAAACCAAGAGGAGGAGAGAATTTCCAGAAGAAGGAAGGCCAGTGCTACAGTGACATCAGGAGAGCTGTGGACAAAAAGGTGCTTGCTAGATTTGGCCACCAGGAGTGGAAGTGGTTCCCTGAGGGCTCGGGAGCCCATCGTCCACATCGTCCATGCCCCTGTCCCTTCTTAGCCCCTGTGATCTGTCTGGTGTCCAGAGTGGAGCATGTGATTGTGACATAATCCTCTTATTGCTTTTTCCTGTCTGTCCACAGTAATTGATTCTGGGACAAGCATTTCATTCTATTTGTGTCAATGTGAAGCAATGAGAATCATGCTGGGATCCCAGGGAGAAACTTTACTGTAAGAATCTACCAGGCCCGTAGCTCAGTATTTAGACCCAAATGAGGGGATTTTGATAATGGAGACTACACAAAGGAGCAAGAGAGACAGGAGGGAGCAAGAAAAAGGAGAAGTTAAGCAAGAAAAATTGGTCCCGGTGACATTTGAACTTTAAGCGAGGTTAGGACTTCTCATTTTTGGAATCAATACATTTGTTTTTATTTTGCTTAAGTCAGTTGGAGTCAGGCTTTCTGTCACTTAGACTAAATGAGCCAAAACCCACGTAGAAAGGCCTTTGGAGTTTTTTCGAAAATCAGAATCAGTAAGTGGAGGCTTAAGGACGGTATACTAGTGCCTTTCATGAAAGACAAGTAGCTCTGACAAAGATGTGCGTGCCTTAGTGACTTCCCTGCAGTGAAGGGAGAAGCCCTCAGGGTGCTCGGATAGAGCTGACTCCCCTGGGCTATGACAGCTCAAAATATGAACCCCAGACCGACAGCGTCAGCCTCGCTTGGGAGCTCGTTAGAAATCAAAATCCTTGGCTTTCTCCAGAACTCCTGACTCGGAAACTCCAGCAGTTTGGGTTTCGTGACCATTCCAGTGAGTGTGAAGTGTGCTGAAGCTCAGAACCGCTGCTCCCGCATGGCTGTTTGTGACTGTGGCATAAGAATGGAGGGTCTTATGGGACGCATGGGGATTCGGTGGGTGTCGATGTCAAGGGAAACTGGACATTTGATTTCCCTGCTGAAACGGCACACTCCAATTCTGAACTCTCAACACCTGGTTTTCAGTTTCATGGCAACCCCACGATTTTGTGATATAAGTTGAGACCCAGATCTGGGTTTTCCTGAAACACCAAAGTGCAGTAATTTGCAAATGCAGATTTCTTTTTTTAGAGATTGTATTAGTTGATTTGATCTCCTTAGTCACTGCTGTGTAATCCTACTGATGCTTAATGAAGTGTGACACTCTGGGACAGAATGTGATAAATGTGGCAATAGCCCACATTTCCACAGAAAATGCAGTGTATAAAAGTACATATCTTCCATGTAAGATGGAAAATAACTCTTCTATTATTGATCCCCATCCTGTCTAGGGCCAGTCCAGGCTGGGAGCTGTAAAGGGGTCTGGATTATAGGAGACCCCTAGCATCGTATGGGGCATGTTTCAAAGACTGAGGAGCCCATCAGCAGTAAGATGGAGAGGAGCACAATCTATGAAGGTCTAAAGACTATTTTTCTCAGAGGTGGCAGGGATGTTAGTACCTGCCTGCTCTAGGTGCTTTTGCTGTTTTTCTCAAAGCAGAGCAAATTTTAATGTAATGGAGAAATACAGGCTTGGAAGTCACAGAGCCTTTGTTTGAATCTTGGGGCTGTCACTGGGTTGCTGTGTGACCTGAGGTATGGAACTGAGTCATCTGAGCCTCAATTTCCCAGGTAGAAAATGGGGATAATAATGCCTATCTTACAATGTGTTCACGAGGTTCAGAAGGCACATGGGAAGTGCTTGGCACTTACAATGTACTCAGTGGATGTTCCAGTTCTCTAAGCCCCTGTATTTAAGCTCTGACAGCCGCCCCCCCCGCCCCCATCCTAGTGTCCTAATATAGCTCTCCTGATCTGAACTCCTGTATTCCTGCCAGATCTGTCCTCGGCCAAGTTCCCAAGTGTCCAGGATTACTCTCTCCTCTCCTATTGCAAAAATAGCTTCCCTTTTCAAAGGTACCTAGACTTGACATTGCCATCATTATCTCATTAAAGAAATGGATGCCCCAGGTGAACTTGACTGGCTAAAGCCTCCCAGGTGGTAATGCTTTGCCCTCCCAGCCCCTGAAGGGGCAAATTAAGTCACAAGACTCCCCAGTGGGCAGGTACAAGGAAATGGTCAGTGCAGGTAAGTGTTTCTGGAACCTCTTCTCATTTATGCATTCCTTCCTGCCTTCAGCTTCACTCATGCAATCTACATGTACCAGCCAGGTACAGTACTAGTTACAGACAGAAGATTGGAAGATGAATCCTCCAGTCCTGGAATGCGAGAAGCTCAGACTTGGAGAGCAGACATACACACCTAAGCAGACATTTAAGAAACTCTGAGAAAGTTATAATAAGGTACTGAGTATTGGGCAAATGCGGAAGAGGAGCCCAGTGTCAAGATTGGTGGAGTATGCCAGTCGGGAAAGACTTCCTGAAGGTGACGATGCTTTTAGGAAGGCTGACTCCGCACAGATCAATGAATAGGTGGAGCTGCCAGGAGGGGGCCTATCAGGCAAAGGGACTAGCATTACCAATGGTGGCGATGACATAGGGTGTGCTTGGGAGAGTCCCAGGAAGTTAGATTACTGGTTGAGAAACCGATTGAACCTGAAGTTGAGAGTTAGGCAGAAACCTGCTAATTCATTTATTTAATTTATTGGGGGTGACATCGGTTACTAAGGCTATATGGTTTTCAAGCGTACAATTCTATGATACCTCATCTGTATCTTGTGTGTCCACCACCCAAAGTCAAATCTTCTGTCACCACATGTTTGAACCCCTTGACTCTTTACGACCCCCCAACCCCCTTCCCTCTGGTAACCACCTCATTGTTGTCTGTGTCTGTGGAAACCCACTCATTTAATCCAAATGGGGAGTTCCTGAAAATGTTTACAAGGCAGGGGATGGCTAATCAAATTTAACTAAATTTCTGTCTGAAATTTCTTGAGTGCTTACTCTGTGCAAGGCACTGATTTAAGAATTTCGTGTTAATTGTGTCATTTGATGTAGATCTCTTGGTGGAGGATGGCCTTGGGAAGGAGCAGAGCAGTCTGAAGCAGGAGGGATTGGATTGGAGGGGAGCGGAGGGGAGTCAAAAGCAGGGGACTGCACGGGAGGGTGCTCTGAGAAGGCGGGAGAGCAACCAGGCTAGGAGTGAGAGGCTGAGTCCAGTTAGGAAGAGCTGGGAGTCACACCTTCAGGTCAAAGTGCAGTTTGCTGCTGACCGTGAATCTGGAAATCTCGTCTGTGCTGTTTGGCCTCTCAGTTATCAGGTGTTGTTTCTTTCTTTCCTGGCAGGAATATCTCCCCCTCCCACTTTATCTTCGTTCCATAAATCCCTTTCTGAGAGGAAAGTCCTCAGTGACAGTGGCTTCTCATCTGCGCAGTAACAGCTTGAGAATTGGCAGAAGTGGCTGGGATGCAGAAAATACCACTGCGCATCCATCTAGTGAGGTCCGGACACCCTCAAAGGCAGTGAATTTCTTTTAAGCCCCTTTTTACCAAGGTGCGTTTCTTAGTTGTCGCCTCTCTAGTCTTGTTGCCTGCATTTAACCAGCATGTTCGAAGCTTGAGTCTCAGTTCTCAGGCGTTGCCAGTGGCGGTGTCATCCAGCAGAGGGCAGCATTGAGACGTGAAGGATGGAGCGCCCAGGCGCCTGCTCAAAGCTGAACCACAGGACCCACGCGTGTTCCAGGCTCTAACCTTTTAAGCAATTCCCCGGGGAGCCTTTGTGCCCTGTGTGGGCTGCCCGAAAATGAGCAGGTGTTAGGAATGAAATATTAAACAATTCTGCCCTGTCCACAGAATGAAAATGAGTTGTCATTTAGCATTTTATCAGTTGATGAAACACATTCTTCTAGCTTAAAGTTGTGTTTTTTGTTTTTTCCAAGTGCAGGAGCCCTGTGAGCGTTTGCCACTGCATTTCCCTTCCCTCCGCTTCCAGGAGCACTGAGCACCGTAGTGGGGGCGCCACCACCAGCAGGAGGGGGCACCTGAGAGATGAAGGCTGAAGCCGGTGGGGACAGGGGGCTGAGGATACCCTGCCTGTGCTAGAGTGGAGAGGCAGCGGAATTGAAGAGGGATGTGAAGATGCAGGAGCATTTCCAGGAAGGCTGTGATCAGGCGGAAGGTGGCCTGATGAAGGAAGCTGAGAAGGCAGAAATGTCAGGGAGGCAGGCCGGCTCGCACTTCCCATCAGCCACAGGTGTCTCCTTCCATATGGATCCTTTGATCTCGGGGAGAAGTGTTTAGCCTTTTCTTTGTCCTTCGTCATCTCCATTCACCGCCTTTCCTCTTCTCAGTCTCAGCTGCAACAGAGCAGATTCCTGGGCATACCCTCAGGCTGAAATTGTTCCTGAATCTGTTCCTATTTGGCCAGAAGGGAGGGACCTGTTTTGTCTCTATTGTCTGTTTCCACATTGTGCAAGCCGAGCAATTGTTCCAGAAAGTGAGTTGGCCCTCAGCAGAGCTCTTACAGAAAACAGACGAAGATGGTCTCCATCGTGGTGTGCAAGATGTCAAAATGAAATCATTTTAAAAGGGCACATTTACAGCAGACCAAGAAGAGAAGAGTGAGCCCGGTCGGAGGAACTGGTGAAATCCTGTGAAGTCCTCTTCCTTTAGCCAGATTAAATAATAATTATATCCTTGCACAAAGGTTCCTTGCTGCTACAAAAACGAAATCTTCGCTGTTCCCCAGTGTGCTTTATTTATTTACAGATAATATTGATTCTTTCCCCTGAATGATTACCCTCAAATCCCCATTTTCCCCACAGTCATGCCTCTTGCTTGATAACCATGATGACCATAAAATGCTTGCTGGTGATTTGGATTTGAAGTGAAGGATTGCTTCTGTCCATCAGGGGTGACATATTTGGCTGGTTGAACTAAATTTCTACCTGGTATAGGCCCAGGAAATGTTTGTAACTAGCCCAAGAGCCCAAACATACTTTGGAATGTGTATTTCACTTGAATTAAACTATATGGAAAGTATTCCTGCTATTTGCAAATGTGCTAGCAGTGAGTCATGAGAGTCGGGGGTGTGGGCAGGCCAGGCTCCTCTCTCCTTGTTAGGAAGAGACCAGGGGCAGGGAAAAGGACCCAACTGGCCTTTTCATGCATTTGAGCTCCTCTGAGCTCCCATTTTCTCAAATGTGAAACCAGAGAAATAACAATAGCTGTCTCTCCCCGGACACTAATGCATGTGAAGTAAAACAACGTCTATGAAAGGCTGCAGCAGAATGAAAGATCAGCCCCCCTTTATTCTTCCACTTTCTCTTTTTCCTCTGCCTACAGTCAGAGAACCTCACTCGGAAGAGCATAATCAGTGAGGGAAGTGGAGTCTTACCCCGTAACCTCACTTGTATATAAACTCACTGGAAAAAACCCACAGCATTCAGAAGATGGCATATTTAGATATTTATTTTCTCTATTTTATCTCTATAATTACCTCTATGGTGAATACTGGCCAGTTTTCTAGCACTTCAACATATAATATCTATGTATCCGTTGGCCAGTGACTCATGTCCCCCTTCCTCCTTTCTTCCCCTCTCCCTTTCTTTGCTCTCGCAAAGTGCTCTTGTGAAGTCCAGGACACAAAGAATACTTCACTTCCTCATTTCTTTTAATTAGTGACCTTTGTACAGAATATATGGAGCGGATGAGGCTTTGCTCATCTCCTTCCATGCTCTGTGCGATAACTTTGGATATATGGGATCTGTCTGATACCTGCCTCCCTCCACAGCACAGAAGGGTTGGGTGCCCAGTGTCTGCTAACCCCAGGGTGAGCCCAGTCCACCGCATGAGGGATTTAGAAAGTCCACATTTATTCTGAGGTGATGCCCCATTGGCCATGACCTGCTGTCTGGAATACTCCAGATTGCAAATGGTCTCTTCCCCTGAACCTCGTCCTGGTCAGGCCTTGCTGTTTTCCCGAGACCCTTGTGTAACCCTCACTGCAACTCTCACAACAGCCAGAACATCTACCAGCCACAGGTGACGGGGCCTCATGTGAGTCTTTCTGCCTGACTGAAACTCATGCCCTGGAAATCAGGGGAAGGAAAAGTGTTTCTGTTGCAGATAAAGTACGTGAAGGCGAGATTGCCTACATGGCTCAGAAATCTGTCCCTGTTCCTATTTCTAGCTCATTCTTTGAGTTGGGTCCTGGCCTTCAGGGGAACTGTGGAAGCCAGGGAAGCAGGCCTCTCACATCTGTCAACTTTAACTTTTGAGAGTAAAACAGTGATTAGAGGTGAAAAGGGGGAAACAGATATCATCTTTTATGCGAAGAAGAACTGCTCCTTTCTAGCTGCTCTGGCAATGCTTTCCTGGAACAAGTGAGTCCATTTTTCACTTCTCATAGGCATTTTGAATGGTCACCCTTTTTATTAAACTGAAGACAATGGGCTTATCTACTCAAACAAATTAAGATGGAGAGCTTTAACATTTTACCAAGGACCTGAATTAATGGCATTCTTTGTTTGAATTACCCAAACTAGATGAGATGATTTTTTTTTCTCTTCGGCTACTCAGATAATGTTAATTCTCAACATCACTTTGTGTGTGAGCATGATCTTTAGATTTGCATTAGTTTGAAATCCTCAACCAGAAAGAAAGAAGGAAGAAACCCACCACAATCATCAAGGCAAACCAGAAGCCTAATGCCAATTTTTTCTAAAAGGAAATAAAAGAATCCATCCATTGGGATTGGCATGCAGTTGGTTTTCTGAAATAATAAAAGGTTGCTATTGAAATATCATAAATACAAAGATCCACTGTATCATTTACAGCTCACAAACTTGTCCCTTCGAGGATGCTTGGGCCAGGTGAGGAGGTGCGCTCTGCTCGCTGACCAGGGACCAGGCCAGTCCCAGGGCACCAGACTATGTTCTCCCTGTCCCCCCAGCTTCCTGCCATCTTCACTGTCTCCAGGCTTCTCAGCTACTGACCCCTTCTCCCCAGGCAAGGTCCACAAGTGCCCACGACTGTTGGCGACAGCTGTGGTGGGTCGATGTTGACAGGTGATGTTACCTTTTCCTTACACGGTACGCAATGCAACCACACAAACCTGTTCCCCAAATAATCCTGTCAAGCAGGTATTATAAATGCCCACTTACTGATGCGGAAACAGAGGTACCCAAAAGGGAAATCTTGTTCTGGGTGAGTGAAAGCGCTTCAAGTCTCGGGTGCTTTGCCCTCAGACCTATTGCTACTGTTGTGCAATTCCAAAATTGCTTTGTTTGCATCTCCCGAGGAGTTTCAGCAACGCTCTGCTGGGTGCTTTATGTGTGAGTGCCACCATCACCATCTATATCAGTTCTACAATCATAGTTTTCTTGTAACATGCTGCTATATTGAAAAAAATTTGCACAATCCTTCAGACTTTTATTAGCTAAGTTTTGTGTGTGAAATACATCTCTTAAAAAAAAGAGGAATGCTATCACCCTAGACAAGAAAATAAATGTCCCCCTGGAAATCTGTGAACCTGATGTTCCAAGTTAAGTTCTAGTTGCTATAGGAAAGGGGGCAGGGGGACCCAGGCGATGGTGGGAGGCAGGAAACAGCCTCAGCAAGGGGACTCTGAGTAATGAGGGAGAATTTCCCCGGAGATGGCAGAAGACTCTACACAATTTGTCCACCACACGTTCTGTGAAACATCCTTGTAGAGGAAATGCACACTCCCGACAGAGTCTTGGATTTGTAGAAGGCACTGAGGAAACCGCCCAGCGGGATGGAGTGAATGAGTACATGAGTATTCAAGTCAGAAAGACTGTTCTTGAAGGGCTACAGTTTTAGCAGAGAAAACATCAGTTCTGGTGCAGAATCAAATGAGGAAGGAGCAGGACAGCTGTGGGGGGCATCCTTGAATCTGGGTTGTTCTCAGGAGCACAGCTGGCTGAGCCTCACCAGCAGTTTCAGGGACTTGACTGGCAGTTTGCTGTGCATAAAACATGTCTGCATTGTGAATTGATATGGTTTGTACTTCATGGCCTGCTTTGAACTCAGTTCTTACGATCAACATTGTTGGGGGGTCTTCAGAAAGTCTCGAGTTAAAATCACCCCTTATGCGTTACTGGGGGCCATATCTAGTTAGGTAGGCTCAGCCCGTACGTGAGGTACTTTCCTGGTGGCCAGATTGATCATCGGGTCAGCAGAACCCCTTACAAAACAGTGGCTGAAATAAGATCTTCTTCTTTTGGGAATGCCCCCTTTCCAACATAGGCAGCTTCTCAGCAGGGGGCTGAGAGAAACAGAAGGGGCGTTGTGTGTCCAGTTGGGGTTGCCCAGCGCAACTCAAACACGTGTGTAGGGGCAGGGCTAATCATGGGTGAGAGCTTTACATATCCAGACCTCAGGCTGAAGCCTCATCCAAAGAAAACAGAGCAGCTGATACATTGTCACTTGTTTTGGTGACAGTTCTATTTCCAGAAAGCTAGAAACAGCAGTGGCATTGCTGCTGTGGAATTAGCTTGGAATGACAAAGGAAGACTGAGTGATTGGAAAGTCCTGGGGTGTGAAAGAGAATGTGATCTGAACCAGAGAGACGTTTCTGAGCACAGTCACTAGATAAGGCACATATGAATTTAGAAATTTGATTTGCAAAATAACCTAAAAAGATAGGTGCAAAATCTCATTTATTTCTTATATGGAGTCCCTTTTTACCACTTTCTGCTCTACCTTCTGGAAACTTCTCTGTATCCTCAGATAAAAAATATGAATAGCAACAACAACAGAAACACATAAAAAGCAGAAAATGAGAAGTACTTGATTCCCGTTTTCTACCTTTTTTTTTTTTTCAGGGATGAGAATCTTATAGGAAATGGCAGGACTGACTTCTATAAAAGGGATCTAACATTAGATCAGTGATTATAAAAGTGAGCCTAGTATGGTTTATAGGCTATTAAGTCTTTGGCACAAATGAATTACATCTTAGGAGAAATATATACACGTCGCATTCAACTGCAGCAACTGCATTCAACTCTCTGGAACTCCAGGGACTCTGGAGCATGATCAAAGGGACAAATGGGAAAGTTGAAATTTTCAGAAGAGAGAGAATAGAATGATGTTGAGCCTACATATGGGTTAGGCAGGATTTAAAACACATATTTAAGCCATAGTTTCAAGAGGGAAGTTTTGAGCACTCAAGGTCAAGAGAAGTGATTGCTAGGATTCAGCACTGGTGTATTAAGAATGTCATGTCACGCTAATCTCCTTTTTTTGTCACTGGGTTATGAATAAATGTATGCGGCGCAGTTGGATTTCAGCAAATGTCCTGCATATTTCCCTTTTATGTGGACTGGCTCTTAGTGTTGTCAGATGGGTTGATAACTGCTCGAATGACGACACCCCTTCCCTGTCCCAGCCTGGGAGGTGCTTTATCATGACTCGAATCTGGAGGTTGATGGCATGCTTATGAAATCCGCGAGTGACATGTCAATGGACAGTTATCCTAAATGGCAATAACTGCAGTAAAAAAAAAAAGAAAGAAAATATTAAGCAGGTGGCAAGATCATTTTAGTAGAAAAAGGTAAGACCCAGGTCCTACTTTTGACTACCCCTCCTCACCTCCAAAAATATTATAGGATAGTAGTGATGAAGTTTAGCAAAAGCATGTGTGATAAACTTACGACTTTTAGTTTGCTGAGAACTTAATAACGGAAGAACTAACGACATTCCAGTTTTTAAGGCTACTGCAATTTTGGCACCTCAGTTTTTGGAAGCATGAGGTCCAGTTAATGTAAGTGTGTTTTCCAGAACAAGGGAGCGGGCTATACTCCCATCCTTCTTTCCTGCACCAGTCAGACCGAATCTGGAGTGAGCTGTGCACTCTCCAACACCAGAGTTAAAGAGCGACACTGACAAACAGTGTATTTTGAATGACTGAGGAATACGGATGTTTGGCCAAGAGGAAAGAAGACATTTGTGTGCGTGTGCCTGTGCGTCTGTGTACATGTGTCATGATATCTGGTTCCAAATATGGAAAAACTTCGGAAAAAGCACTGGAAAGATGCTGTGTGATTTCAGAAGCATTCAGGTTGCAGGTCACAGGTCACCTCAGATGCTCAGAGGAGCTTGTTACAACCCCTTCTAGAAAACAGCCCATCCTCCCAGGTGTCCCTATCTCTCATCCTGTTTAATTTCCTCTATAGTGCTTAGCACTAGTTGAAATTTTTGTACATTTTTTTCTTAATTTTTCTGTTTTACCCACTAAAATATAATCTCCATGGGGAAAAGGTCTTTTTTTTTCCTTGTTCAATGCTGTGTCTCAGGTGCCCAAGCCAATAAATAGTAATATATAATATGGAGATATATACCTTCCTTACAGACATGTTGTCAATATTTCTTGATTCCCAGATAAAAGGCACATAATAAAGGCCAAAACCCTTGTGTTTTCTCTAAAGACACTTCCCTGGTAAATGCCCCTCCCACCCCAACACCTGACACTCTGTGTGTATGTCTGTTCTATGAGTGGATGAACTTGACTGAATGTAAGGCCAGACGTACTTTGTTAGCATGATGCAAACCCTTGAAAAACATGGCTTAGCCTCCCATGGTTCAGTTTCTCTCTTCTGAAGGCCCCCAAACACATCCTTTCTGGTTTAGCAAGACAGAGCACTGAATTTGCCAAAGAAAAGTACACAGAAAGTCAGGGTCATGGTACTAGTACTTCATGTGGTTGACTAGATGTTCAAGAGGCCCTTGGTGGCTTTGCTGTTTCTTTCCACATTCCTCTAAGTTTGGTCTTCTAAGGCCAGATGCCAGGGAGGCCTGCCTTTGTCCCATTCTGTACCCCAGAGTTTCTATGGGTCACATGGGAAACCAGGCTTTGATGTTACCCTCCCTCCCTCAACACACCCGTCTCCCATTCAGGGAGGGTGAGTGCAGGGTGCCTGCTGTCTCTCTTCACAAATCCCCAGTCCTTCAAGGCTCCCTGCTAAGGCTTTCTCAGTAAGACTGTGGCTTGCTGTGCTTTGCCTGTTTAGGAAACATCTGCCCTTTGGAATATCATGACCACCTTTTCTCTCCCTGTGACTCCAGCAGAAGTCCCAATCACAGCATTCTGCCTCTCTCCCCTCACTGCTCAGAGTTGCAAAGATGTAATTCAGACAGGGCTAGTTGGGGCTGGTCCTCAGAGTTGGCATGTAGACTCTGAGTGTGATGAGTCCATGCTTTATGGAGGTTGATGTGCTAGGAGGTGGAGAATCTGGCTGCTGAAAGATCCTTCTTTCCTGGCCATGAGTGAAAAGCCATCTGCCACAGGGGGAAGGAGGCTAATGACCCACAAAGGAAGGCAGAAATGAGAAATGGATCCAGAGGGAGCTGGGTAACGTCATGGCAGTGCCAAATGAGTCAGGACATGGTAACTTCTTGGTTTGGGAGCCAATACATTGCCAGGCTATATCTGAGCAAATTAGATTTCTGTTCCTTGCAATGAAAACAAAAAAAGCCTGACTCATGCATTGGCTACCAGTGGTTAGAGAAACATAAGCTCTTGTATGTACATGTAGAAAGTGAAGAGAAGAAAGAGCTGGGTTTCTGAGATAATAGTGGAGCAGCTTGGGTGATTTAAAAAGGGAGATTCCAAAGCTGCAGGGCCGTTCAGATCCCCAGCGTCCCAGGGACCCGCCCTTCCTGTGACCTCTCGCACTGCCTACCTTAGAACAAGTGGTCCACAAATATTTCCTGAAAGGAGAGGTTTCCAATTCTTGTGTTTTCTCTCATAAAGGGTGATCCATGGGAATGTAAGGCCCTTTCCTTGCTGATTTTCAGATCTGAGATCTTTAGGGGCCTGTTTTATTCATGTGGAAGGAATGAGTTGCAGAGCTTGAAGAGAAGGACAAACGTTTCAGGCAACCACCCAGAAACCTGCTCCTGCCTCTGCCCTGGGGGCTGATCTGGGGAGGAGGACATCTCACCAAATGCTCCCACTGTCTTTCCATTTTTGTTTCTTCTTCTATCTGCTGGTGTGGGGCTAAGATTATTTATAATATCAGAAAATGGTGGACATTAAAATGAAGAATAATTACTATTAACCACCAAAGTATTTTCTCTATGCATAGTAAACAAATTTTCAAAATGGGCACTAACAAATTCAGTCCTGTAGTCACCCCAAAGAAGCACTTGAAATGGACAGATCTGCATTTCAGAAATGCCATCTTGAATGTTTAAGTATGGACTTTGATGGCAAATCAAGAGGCTGCAGTTAAAATGTGAAATCTCAATGTTTGCAGGAGAGCAGTCGCTCAAGCTGTGCCAAATGGCTGCCCTCCGAAGCTTTTAGAAAATGTTTGCAGGTTAGATGACAAAATGCCTCTCCCAGATGGTGACTGCCTGTGAGGCATTCCTCCAGGGTCAAGGGCACTGAAGAGCATCAGAAGTGCTTGTTGTGCTTTGTGTTTTCCACAGCTGGCAAGGTAGCAGTGAAAATAAAACCCTCCAATGATGAGAATGAAAGTAAACCTGAGGGCAGGTTTGTGGTCCAGTGGGGGAGCCGTGAGAAGAGCCCATGATGCAGTCTGCTCTCAGGGGCTCCTGAGTCAGCCCCAGGAAGGTGCCCACAGCATTGGGGTGGGGGCTCAGCATTTATGTTCAGGGTCTGTGAAGGAGACAGACTCTGCGCTGGACTCCTGCCTGGCGTTGTCTCTGCATCTGTTCCTGCCACAGGATGGTTCCAGGGCTTGTCCTGAGTTTCAGGTCGTCTCAAGGGTACTGAGGGGAGGGAGGAACGTAGGCTGCCCAGCACGTCCTGAAACTGGCTCCCCGGAGCATTTTTGTGCAAAATTGCACCAGTACCATTAGATCGAGTTTAGATGCAGAAGAATAACCAGTTTTTTCCAAGGTATTTTACAACCATTTTAAGCTACATCTCTAGGTTTTTAAGAGTGAATATGGAGGGAGCTGGAGAAAAAATAATCTATAAATCAGATACGGATTTTTTTCACTGTCCAGAAAGAAAAAAATGCAAGAAAGAAAGCAAAAAGGAAAACCCAAAACAGCAATTTCTTTTTCTTTTTTTATTGTTGTTCAAGTAGTTTTCTGCCTTCCCCCCTCCCCTTTCCCACCAACCCAGCCCCCTCCACCTCCCTCCGAATTTCCACCCCGCCTTGTTGTTGTCCATGTGTCCTTTATAATTGTTCCTGTAAACCCTTCACCCTTTCCCTCCTTTATCCCTTCCCTTCTCCCTTCTGATCACTGTCAACCTGTTCGCAATTTCAATGTCTTTGGCTATACTTTGCTTGTTTGTTGGTTTTGTTGATTAGGTTCCTGTTAAAGGTGAGATCATATGGTATTTGTCTTTCACAACCTGGCTTATTTCGCTTAGCATGATGCTCTCCAGTTCCATCCATGCTGTCACAAAGGGTAGGAGCTCCTTCTTTCTTTTTGCTGCATAGAATTCCATTGTGTAAATGTACCATAGTTTTTTGATCCATTTATTTACTGATGGGCACTTGGGTTGCTTCTAGCACTTGGCTATTGTAAATTGTGCTGCTATGAACATTGGGGTGCATAGGCTCTTTTGGATTGCTGTTTCAGGGTCCTTAGGATATAGTCTAGCAGTGGACCAAAACAGTAATTTCAAGAGGCACAGAAGCATCCCTGATTTTTGTTGCTTCTTTTTGTGCTCTGGTTTGTCTTCCCTTTTGACATTCTCTGCTATTCACAATAACAGTATTAACATGAAACCTGAGATCTTTTTCTCTCTTCCTGGTGGAGCGTGTCATTTTATGTTGCAGGTAGGCAGAATTGATTTTTGTCTGTTCTGAATGAAGCTAAAATGGAAGTGGCTCTATTCAGCAACACAATCGAGTTAAATGGAGGTAGTATCTTTTCTCTGACACACATCCAAATTAAAAAATCAGAAACAACCATGATATTATGCTGGCCTTGAAAATTGTAGCTGTTGAAGCTTATGAAGGTGCTATATCATTTTTTGGAGGGGAACGGGTGTTTTGTTTTAACATATAGTTTGATTTGCCCCCCCCCCCAAAAAAAAAAACAACAACCAAACCAAAAACTAAATAAATAAACCCAAAGTAAGAGAAAGGAATTCACCATGGATCGAGAGAGCATCATGGTTAGGAACAGACACAGAGGCTTGACAGCCCTTTGCTCAAATTCAGGTTTAATTAGCCCTGTATCCAGGAGCAAGTGGTTGAATCTCCTGCCTCTGTTTCTTTATCTAGAAGGTAACACGAAACCTCCTTCACACAGGGGTCGTGATAATCCAAGATGGTACTACATGTAAAGTTCTCAGCACAGTACATGGCACAGAGTAAATGCTCAGCACATGTTGGCTGTTTCTAGTCATCATGTCTTTGGAAGTTCAGCTGTGCAGGAAGGGAAACGAATGTGAAAGCCAGCAGGCGGTTGCTGTGCAGGCCTGCAGAGGCTCAGCATGCTCGCATCCGTTTCAGTGCTCGGTAGGACAATGGAGGTAAATGGTACATGTAGTGCATTGTAGGACAGGTGGGGGAGAGATGAAATTTCCTCTACCCTGAAGGTTATTCTGGCTGCTCTAAAAGCCAAGTAGGCATGAAACAGATTAGCAAATGAAAACAACCAAATTTAATACATAAGTATAGAAACCCTGCGTGCATGAGAGGTTCAGAGACCCACATGCACAAGACTCAAGAGACAGAAAGGGGAACTGAGGTATAAAAGACATTCTGGGTCCCACCTGGTTAGTACTTGGATGGGAGGTATAAAAGACATTCTAAGCTTAGGGGTGATGTAATAAACCTTGGGGGCTTTAAAGGGTCATTGCAGGATGGTAAGAAGAGCAGATACTTAGTAAATAAAAGTTTGTCCTGCCTGTCCTGCCAGTGTGGCTCGGTTGGAGTGTGGCCCCATAACCAAGGGTGGCATTTTCTTTCTTTTGTTTTTTTAAATTAAATTTTATTTTAATTGTTGTTCTTATACAGTTTTCTGTTTTCTACTCCCATCCCGTCCCTCCGCCCCAGCCCTCCCCAGCTCCCTTCCATTTCCACGCCCCCCCCAGCTTTTGTCCATATGTCTTTCATACTTGTTGCTCTAATCCCTTCCCCTTTTCCCTGGATATTCCTATCCCTCTCCTCTCTTGTTCTCAATTTCAGTGTCTTTGGTTATATTATGCTTGTTTGTTTGTTTTTTTGATTAGGTTCCTGTTAGAGGTGAGATCATATGGTATTTGTCTCTCACCTCCTGGCTT